>NJDC01003069.1:25276-52087 GCA_002245475.1 Calephelis virginiensis
CAACATTTATTATTGCTAAATTTTAACTCAACAGATACTGTAATTAAAAATTTAAAATGCTTGTTGAAATAATTTAGAAATTATGAGAAATACTTTTTTTTATCAAAACGTATATTTTATGTCACTTACCACATATAAAGCAAGTATTCTTTAATATAAGTTCCTTTTGTTGTTTCTCACTACGCAGATCGGCGAAGGTGTCGATGATCACACCAAAAATGAGGTTAAGAACGATAATGATCACTACGAAGAAGAACAGCAGGTCATACACTACTCTTGCTACGAAAAGTGGCTCCTGTAGATAAATATGACATATTTTATTTCTATTCTACTAAAAACTGAATAACTGAATTTAACAATATTAAATAATACTATTTTACTACGAATAAATAAATATTCTGTTACTTTCTTTTTTAAACCATTGCCATTGCTATTTGAAATACTTAAGTAATTTTTACATTTACCTATTTTAAATAAGTAGACACCTTCCTGTTAACACTGATGACTACTAATACGTCATAAGCAATCGATCAGCATTTAAGCATTTAGCATTAGCATAAACAGTGTACAGTAGTAATAGCATGTATATATATATTTTTTTATAATATTGGAAGGCAAACAAGCAGACGGATTTCCTGATGTTAAGAAATTCACGCCGCCTAGACACCAAGGGTGGTAATGGTGCGTTGCCAACCTGAGGCCGGGACGTTAGGCCTCGAGCAAAAGTAAGTTTACCGGCTACCTTACCCTCCGAACCGGAACACGTCATGACGTTATGGCGGCAGGAATAGGTAAGGCGGTGGTACCAATCCGGGCGAGTCACTGCTAAACTCTACCACCTAGTCAGATGTCACGGTGTTACTGACGGTGAGCCTATGCTCGCCTTTTAAGAGCTACCTGGCAAGGAAGGTAGATGGTCTACTCTACAAAGGAGCCCGGACCAACACGGGACAAGTTGCAACGCCTGGTTAAGGGTGTTGATAGTAGCAAGTTAGTACTTACAAAACTAGCGGGGGCGCGCAGTATATCTCCGATACCACCACCGTTTCGTAGCCCCTGATTTAGCGTGGTGACGATGCACATGATGAGCGAGTCGCAGCTTCGCTCCCGAAGCTCCCCGCCCACTGACACGAACCGCCCTGCGGGCGCATACTTCGCCGATCCGTCTTCGAAGTCAGGGATGCGACAGGTCTCCCCATCTTCTGAAGTTATGCATGCGCTTTCGAAGCGAGGATCGTCATCATCTATGGAAAAAAACATTTAAAAAAAATAAGATTATTCTTTAAATCTTAATATAGAATGTATTCTATAAAATATTTTTACATCCCCATTTTTTAGGTTGGCTGGAATAAATTTTTGTCAGAGGTAAGCTCGCCTTTTGTACATTTTTACTTTTCCTGTTTTTTGTATATTTTTGCCTTTGGTGGGCAATAAAATATGAAATATAAAATAAATAAAAATATATATTTAGTTATCTCATTTAATGTCAAAATGTCACATTTCATTTATTCCGAAGGGGTAGGTTCTAAGACATAGTGTCGCAAAGACAATGACGCCACACATTTAGAAGGAACAGACATAGAGCCCATTAAATCGGAATGTGAAATAGATGGTAAGAGGATTTGCAAGGGAGAAGGTGGTCAAAGTCAAAAGTAGCTATACGTTTTGCTAAAAATTGTAATGTTTCCTTACCGTCTAGCCTGTCAACGCTGACAAGGAAGTGGTCCCGGAAGAACATGTACCCGACGATGGAGAACAAGTAGACCAGCACCAGCGCGAGCACCGCCGTCAACAATATAGACCGCCCGTTGCGAGTCACTGACCGGATCACGTTTAGTAGGGTCTCTTCCCTGTATACTATGTCCAGGAGCTGAACATAAAGCAAGACAAATTATATAAAAGAAGAAAAAGCCAACATCAAATTGTTCTTTCAGAATTCGTAAAGTCAGCTTTGTGGTATTTTTATCAAAAATTTTACTCTTAAGAAACCTTGTAATATGTATAAGTCTTATATACTCACCAATACAGAAAAGAAGAAAGGATGGAAGCAAATGCCCAAGAAACAAAAACCGAGATAGACGGCGTGGTACAGCAGCTCCGGATCAGTGATGACGTGCCACGTTGACTTCGACAATGTGCCTTGGTTGCCCATAATGCTGACAAGATGGATGCCCTTAACCACGATCTGTCAATCGGATAGTCTCTATTTTAATACAATAATGCTGGAGATTTTTATTACATTTTTATTTAAATTTCTAGCACTTGTAGATAAATTTTGAAAACCCTTTGGTGTACAATATAAACCACAATACGAAGGACTAATGCTAGTCTGGTTTTAGTAAAATAAAACGAAATGAAGAAGCTCTAGGATGTTTAATAAGCAACTTATGCATTTTGATACAATGGCACGGATATATCGTGACGTACTAACAATGTGTCTCCTGTAAATTAAAAATAATAGCACGAGCAAGGAATTTTCTTGTTACATGGTCCTTCGAGCCGGATATTGCTTAGCGATTGATATGTTAATATTATAATAATGATACTCACGGTAAGCATCCCGAGTGTCCACAGCGTGGGCTCGGGTCCGGCACTATATATGAGGCGCACGATCCCGCTCGCGAGTAGTGCGCGCGCACCCGACCCGCGCGGGAGCCACGTGACCAGCGCACCCGCCGCAAGTGATGCGCACCAAACCACCAGTGACAGGTGCTGGCCTAACTCTGGGGTTTAAAAAAAATAAACATCTATCGCAATCTAATAATGTTCAACGCGCACTAGCCTAGATATACAGATTTGAGCCAAATGCATTTTGCATTGCATTGCATTTTAAATATCGGGGAATCATTTTAGTGTACAAAAATCCGTGATAGTAAAATATCAGTCAATTTGGAATAGTGAGACGCGTAACCTGAAACCTATTTGGCCGTTTATGCAGTTAAAATTAATAGACAAAATAAATAAATTGTAATTTACAATGTTTGGATTCACGTTAATTTTTTTACAACTAACTTATGATTTCTTTTTTTTATAAAGTACATTAGGAAAATAATAAAAATTATCTATTCCAAGATCAGCTTTTTCAATAATCATCAGTTTAATCCCCAATAAGAATAAATGAGAATGAAATGATCGTTTATGTACACATATAACAGTAATATTATGTGGTTCTGTATATTGTTATTTCTGATTAAACCCCAAGGAAAAACAATTTACATAAAGTTTCATCTATTTGTGTATTTTTTCTAAGATTTTAACTATAGCAAAATATTAATAAAATGTGCCACTTACTAGGTTGCTCTCCTTGAAAAGGGTAGAAGAAAGCCACAATCACGTTAATTAAAACGGCGAAGTTGAACAAAATATTGCTCCACAGCGACATGTATGAAGACACCCAAAACAGGAACGGTTGACCTGTGGACACAAATAGTATAATAGAACAAATATATGCAAGTACTGCAAGAAAAATCTAAAATAGAGGAATACTCATTGAATTCAGTCAGTCCCTTTTATGACAAGGAACTCAGATTTTTTTTATGTTATCGGAAGGCAAACAAGCAGACGGATTTCCTGATGGTAAATTTCCTGTTTCAAGTACCAGTGATCTCGTAAAACAGCGAATTTGGATAAGCAGTTTTGCGTTGTTCCTTTGCGTACTAGCGTAAGTTGCTCTATCGTCCATGGTTTATTATGCGTTTGTTCTTCTTATTTTTTTTAAGGGGAGACACCTTCTGCTAATCATAGTGAGCATATCATTGATTAGCAATCACTTGGAAGCATTTGCCCCCCGTTAAACCCGTTTGTCAGAATTTCATTTGCCATAATTTCATCTACTATAATGGTCAACAGGCATAATATTGTTTCTCATAATTTCATATGTCATACTCATTGTTTACTAGATTAGTCAGGTGCTAGAAACTATTTTTCCCATAAAGTCAATTTCAATAATATCATTTGCTAGCATGATTGTAAGCCGTATTATCACAAGTCATAACATCATTTACCATAAAAATAACTTCTAGAAAAAGAACATAAATTTGTTTTATACTAAATGATCAATTATTGTTATATGGTTTTGGTAAGGTTTATTTTGGTTAGGTTAGAAAGCTAATCGCTTTTTAGAACAAATGCGTTAGGTTAAATTTGAACAGAAGCGACTTTGATCGTATAAAAAGGTACTAGATAAATAGGTATTAGAAATAAAGATGACTCTAATATGTTTTATCATATTGTCGTACTGTGATATATTTATTTTGGTTAGGTTAGGTTAGAACATGAAAGACAACGCACGAGCCGAGCGAGCGAAGCGAGCGTGCCGCGGTAGCGGCCGGCGAAGTGCCAGAAAGCTAATCGCTTTTTAGAACAAAGGCATTAGGTTAAATTTAAACGGAAGTGACTTTGATCGTATCAAGAGGTACTAGATAAATAGGTATTACAAATAAAGACAACTATGATATGTAATCGTACTGTGATATTTTTATTACAATTTAAATTTTAGTTAATGCAAATACAAATTTTTGTAAGGCATTTAAATATTCTGTCGAATAACATTATTGCAATTAATAAAATGCATAACAATACGTATGGCACTGGTATCATTATGGAAACTAATTTTAGGGCGAATAAGAGTATGTCACAAGTATATTATGGTTAAAAAAACATTTGGACAAATAAAAATTCGGTCAAATGGAATTCTGGCATTTGAATATATGGCATATAATCTTCGGGAAAATAATAGACAACCATTTGCCCCATCTATGGTGGTTTAGTTTGACACATAACTTCATAAAAATCGGTTTCAGCGCAATTAATAGCTTACCTCGAAGTTTCTTCTGCCACTTCATTTCATGGAAGAGATTGTCTAGCCTGGAGAAGAAGTCAGCCACCTTGCTGCCCTGGTCATCCATCTCGGCGTTCTGTAGCACTCGGTGTTTGCTCTCCGAAGGCAGGTATTCACATATTTCCGGTATAGGGAACACGATCTGTTCCATACTTCTATCCGTTCTAACTATCTACAAAGATGTACAAATTACATTATTTTTAACCCTTTCATACTGTTACAGATTTTACACGTATCTATATAATAAGAATGATTTCACATTTCCCTTGGTCATCGCCATCACGTGTGAATGGTTAAAGCAACATCACTAATTAGTTTTTGTTAATTACTGGTCAAAAAAAAAAGTTTAGCGTAGTGTTTCGAAGTTTGAAAAAACCTAACGGAAATAAAAATTTTACATATTATTTGCCAATTGATTGATATTCGAGTTTAAGCCTGTATGAAATAAAATGCTGACTTCTTTTGAGTAAAAACTGACAGTGTCATCTCGTTAAAAAAAGTGAAAACTATATAAAAGCTTTCCTTTCCCACTTTCCTGTGACGGGTGCCTTACCTCGATTTGAGCGGTGTGCGTGCGGTAGTACTGCAGCGCGGGCGCGGGCGCCTGCGGCCCGGACCGCACGAGCGCCGCCAGCTCCTTGTTCTGTGCCGACAGCTGGTGGCACAGGATGTAGATGTTGTGCCCCACCTGGTACATTATATTTGTATCTGTTGTGGGACGTGGTGAAGGTATTCAGGAGGCCGAGAGTATTGGCGTATGACTTTATTTAAATAAAAGACGAGAAGCGTGTGCTACCTTGACGATATCTTTTATAGGAAAAGACCACGAAGAGACTATTCCTTTCTAGACAGTTACGTTAATCTTTGGAAGAGACATAGACGACGTAAAGCTTATTTTTGCTCGAGGCCTAACATTCCGGCTTCAGGTTGGCAACGCACCATTATATCATAAAATATCATAATATCATAAAAAAAGATAACTATAGTGAAGAGTCAACCGACCAAAGAGTATATAACATATCCAATATAGTTAAACTACGGTTTTCACGACGGTATACGAAAAAGAAATTTCGTACACCGGGATGTATGGTCGATGCGTATACCTTATACTTTTACGATTTTGCCGCTAATTTAAATGTTACTACTAAAAGGACAGAATAAATTTATCGTTCTGAATCATCATCATATCATCTGTCCTGAAGTTTGACTTGATAAGTTTTTATTTGTTAAGGCTATTACTATCAGTAGATTTGATAAATACTATACAAGGCGTATCAAATAAATCAAACAAAGTTGGGAATTTTATGAGTTTCACCATTACATCATGCATTAATAATTTCGCATTGTCAACCGATTTACATAAGAATGCAAAATTTTAGCGTTTTTATCAAATTCAACCTGGATAAATATACATACATTGCCTATGATAATACAAGTTCGTACTGTAACAAGAAGAGTCGAGGAAATGTTTTGTTAGGCTTTTTCGATCTCGCTCCTATTTCACTCAGTGCGTATAACGTGCGATAAAGAACTTCGTTCCAAATACTATGATAGTTCGTGTATTTATAAGTTTAATCATTCTGATTTTTCATTACAATATTTAATATGGAATTGTTGTAATACGAATTCAATTAGTTTTACTTACTTCTGCTAGAAGCTGGTCAAGTATTAAACAATTATTTTTAATCAGGTTAAAAAATACTTACCTCTTTCGGCGAAACGCCTTGAGCGGATGAGTCGTCTTCACTGTCATCGTCAGCATCCATTGCGTGTTCTTGGTGAAACGCTGAACAAGCTACATCTACCTAAAGGAAAAATAAATACAATGATATCAATGTCATAATTAATACACAAAAAGGCATTCGACGAATGACCCACTAGTTGGAATGTCTATATTGGAATGAACCAAGGCACAACATTTATTTTCTATATTTAGGAGATCAAAGCCTTCCCCTCCTGACTGGAGCATGTGCCAAGTCAATAAAAGTCATGTGATATTAATCACATTCTCATATCCAGATGATCCGTGTGGATAAATAATCCTCATACCTTGGTGGTATGGCTAGAAATATAGTACCCATATTTGGTAGGGTAACGCGAAGTCTAGGGAGAGGGAGTGAATCTAGTAAATCATGAGTACAAAGTCTGAAATAAGAAGGTGCAATCGTAATATGTGTGTTCAAATCCATGATAAGAAACCGGTCATGAGTTAAATGTATGTGATGTAATTTAAGGACAGTCCCTCAAGGTACCTACCAGTTGTTTCGGGTTCATATTGTACAGTATCCTTTCAGCATTGTTCTCAGAGTCGTTTCTGGATTCCATGATAGCCAGTAGCAGTTTGGAGGCGTTATTCTTCAGCTCTAACACGAGATCCATTCGAGTTTTGCCGAGAGGGTTGATGTCGTTGAGGATCAAAGCCGTTATGATGTCCAGTCCATTGCTTTCGTGGGTAGCGATGCAATTTTGGTTTTCATGGCAAGGCCCTATGAAAATATGTACGAGTACAGTAATAATTGTTTTAAACATTTTAAGGGCATCTTTCAACCAGGCTTACGTTCAAGCCCCGATTGGAGCAGACATTTATGTGATGAACGTCCGCCATCATCATAAACAAATTACACTAATATCTATTGCATCAGAAATAATTTAATGATAGGCTCCACAGGCGAAGGTGTCTCTGTGTTATGGCCAATGTATTAGGCCAATTGTGCAAGTGTATCGGCTACCCTGAACTCCGGACCGGAACTTGATACTGTCATTATGGCGGCAGGAAGAGTTAAGCCGGTGAATCCCTACACTGGACATATAGCAGAGCAGCATTCTAATAACAGTGGCCTTATTGGTAATGATTATTAAACCTTTTAACTTATGCTAGCATCTTCACACTGCCTGTCTGGAAGGCAGATGGTCTATTCTACTAAAACGACCCAGATTAACACGGGGAAACACATATTTACTAAATTATTTTGTACATTTATTTTTCACGTCCTGGTTGATAATAACTAAAAGTTACTTAGTACAAACCTTGACAGTACTCCGTCAGTGTTTCTAAGGTCTGATTGATGAGTCCCACATTTCCTTCGTTAATGTAAAGACCCAGTAGCCCCAGACCACCCGTAGTTGAGCCGCATATACAGTCCAGGAACATTAGCGTTTCAGAAACCAGATTATAATTGGTTTTGTTGTTTTGGTTCCTCAGCAAATTCTGATAGTCAAAAATTTGTAATTTAAAAACTGATAAATCATTGTTATATCTATTTGCTTTAAATTACGCAATCTGTCGTCAGACATTGCAAAATTTAAGTAATAAACAAATTGTCAGACGTTATTCTTACCTGAAGATCTGGATTGTGATTTTCACAGAGCAGTTGCAAAAACCTTAATATTGGTTTCATCACAGCCACTTTTGCGGGAAGAACGTCTCCACTGCCGCATTCACGTTTCTTCTCTGCCATTATTTCTTCGAGAACTGCTGTGCCTGCAAGTACTCATGGGCATTAAAATAATACTATATGTTTGTCGCCGGTATCGATAGTACGAGGTGTAAGCAGCACGCCATTAAATGTCCGAAAATCAGACCTATAGTTGTTCAAACTGTACAAGCCTGCCCATTGCGACTTACAAAATCCAAAATCGGTGGCATTAGATTTTTTTTATGGTAGATATATAAGATAGCGAACAAGACTCTGCTGCTGCAACCTTCGCCTAGAAACAGTAGCTGTCCTGTGGCCGTAGTGTTAGAACAAAGGTGCAAATACTTTTAAATCTTTAGTAAAATATATTATTTTAAAAGCCCATGTGTTGTTTATGATAACTGATATAGTATTTACTTCCATTCTAACCACATATCTTAATTTTAGTTTTACATTTATACTACTCACATTTTTCTTTACAGTGTTTTCAATATTGTCCAACAGTTTTGGCTAGTTTAGTCTCTTTACCAACTTCTTAGTGGAAAACTTTGTCCGGAGAGATCTAATCGATTATGATATAGCAGAAATAATTTCATCCATTTGATAAACACGCTAAGAGACCTTGATTTGATGACTAGGTTAGCAGTTTACCACATCTCTTAATTGTAAGTCACCACTGCTAACACGCAACAATATACTTAGTCTAAAATGACTACTTGGACAAAACATTAAATTTGTTTCAGATTTTAATTTTCATTTCTTTTCTTTACCTAGTTACCTTTTCCATTTAAAGAAATAAATGTGTGTAGTTTTTAGCACTCACCATGTGACATAGTATGAATATCTGAATATGCGTGAACGGTAGAGCCGCAAGCATTTGCTACTTCTTCGTCCATTTCCTCTCCGACTACCAGTGGACCGGTCGCTGGTTTACCTATCAATCGAAAATTGGAAATTAATTTCGACAATAATTAATAAAATATCCTTTAAGCAATAGTTGAAAAAGTAAAATTGAAGGCAATATGTAAAAATATTGTTATACTAGCAGCACACTATGATGGCCTGTTTGACAAATTGTAATAGTTGTAAACTTTAATTTATTATCTAAAAAGTGTTAAATGAAAGTTAAATTCATATTTTTTTTACTTATAAATATGAACAAGTAATAGAGCTAGTTTAAATTTTTTTATAAAACGAAAACATAATTGCGTAATACAAACGTCAAACCGGCCATTATATCGTGCCGCTAGTACACAGTAAAACTGTATAATATATAAAATACCTTCATTCGGTACAGCTTTTTGTTTGTCCGTAGACGAGGAACGTTTGTCACCAGTCGTCGTGGAAGTACTCACTGCTAACGATCGAATCTCTTGCTGCGACTCGCGCATTTTGTCATAAAACACCTGAAATATTTGTTTTTATTAATATGTAGACCTTATTACTAACGTTGTCAAGTCAAGATCAAAGTCGTGATTGATTGGTGACTAGAAAAGTAATAACTATTTTGTTAATAAAATGAATTGGTAAAAGTAATCTATTGTCCTAAAAAGTAAATACATACCTTTAGAAAAGCTTGAGATATTTCGCCGTTTTGGAGTTTTGTAAATATACTATGTTGTATGACAGGGTTGCCACCTTCCAGAAGTGCTATACCTGCATACAATATTTTATAAATTGTATGAATTAAAAAAGGTAATATATACTAGTAACACATAAAAAAATGAAATCTATGGATATAATTTAGCACTATACATTATTACCCATATATCATGACCCAAACTTCACTTCATTTGTGCTTCAATGAAATCAATTCAGAGAAGACAATATATTATGTACGTATACTCTACGTGTGTAAAACCATATACCAGCGAAGTCGCGAGCAACTTAAGTACTCAATTACCGCAAATGGCACTCAAAAGGTTTTACGGGGGTTTCTGCTGGTTCAGGACCATTACGAATGTGAATTTGTTTCAGTTCAGAAATATTATATGTATACTTAATTGCATACAAAATGATTCCAAATATACTTACTCGGTTAATAAAAGCTATAGCAAACACTTTACATTGAGTTATTTTTGTCTGCTAATTTATAATCATCAAGACTAATAGTCAATATTAATAACATAACTTAGATAAAATATAGGACTATTTTAATACAATTAGTAGGAAACCAGTTATTTTTTCAATAATTAATCAAAATGTCTTAGCAACAAATAAATAAGTTATTAATATTATAACAAAAAATCTGATTCTTCACAAAAAAACAAAGAAGCAAGTCAAAATAAAACAAAGATGCAAGTCAGTTAATTATTATGGAATAAAACTTACCAAGTTGTATAGCCTCCAAAAATATCGCAGGTCTATTAGTGCTATTAATGACCAAGTCCACCACCAAGTCGGAGGCACCTTCGCGATCCAGATGGGCTTGAACTTGCGCCAGCGTTTGTCCAGTCCGAAGAAGTACCTTTGCTAAACATATTATATCCTCAGCTGAGTCCATTGATTTACGATTATTATTGAATAAAGCAATTAGAAATCCTTTTCCTTTCCAACTGCGCGTTCACATATGCGAGGCATTGTATGGACTTTTCTATATCTTTCATATTAACAAGTAATAATACAAATATTTACTTGAAGTTATCTTGTCTCTTGTATTCAAATTTATCGTGTAAGGCACAAATAATCATTAAACTAATTTTTTTCAATAAACCCCGAAAAAAAATACCAGTCCTATGACGTGTCTATATCTAAGAACCATCTCGATCACGTCAGATTCCAAAAAAAAAACATTTGTTTTGGATTTATGATGCTACAGACATACACGCACGCGCGCACTAATGTACAAACGTATGCACGCACGCACACTCATACACACAGACTTATCACACCCGTCTTGCGTCGGGAGCTAAACGGCCCTGTGTTGTGCGCAAATACTTGGGAAAACATCGTCAAAATGGCATCCTAAACCTCATTATTCACAGCCCTCTCTAACCGTAATAGTGAATTATTTGATCAAGATGTAACAGAAATTACGATGGGGATAATAGACGTGCAGCTGCAACACCAAGCTGTATACCCAGTTTTGTAAGCGTTCGATTTTGGAATGCTTCGCACTATTTTTAAGACATTTTCACGTCAGAAAATATAAGAAATGCCTTGCATGTATGAGCGCAATTAATAACAGAAGTTGCAACGACATCAAAACGTTATCACATAGGAAATACTTTGGGATGCGAGTGATTTAGGTATTTTTGCTGTTAACATTGCAAGTCTTGTATATTAGATTATTTTTATATGTACACACTTAGTAGCAGCAACATAAATTTTGTAACACAGACCAGGGGCAAAGTTGTTGATACGTATATTTTGGTCATTGAACAATAAAATTATGTGCTCGAAGGTAAACATTACTTATAGCTATGACAAGATATTTATGTCCCTTTCGAGTGAATTTTATAAATGCATATTTAATCAGGTGTTTTCTATATAAATAAAATATTCAAATGATTTCTTGATTAGGTGTATTGATAATTTAATTAGCATGTATCTCATTTTAATTTTGGGACCTATCCTTACTCTGCTCCAAACGTCACATTTTCTAGATTAGGCTTTCGGCAAAGAGTTATAGTAGTTATTTACATCAACATTTTTTTATTATAGTTGTATGCCCTCATAGTTCACCCAATCTATTTTTCTAGCCTTTTTTTGTATCTGACATACTATTTTTTTTTCTATTTAACTACATTCTTTGCTAAGCTTCTACAAGAAGCGCCATCTATTGGGTAATTTGAAACATAGACAACATGTAAAGCTGACATTCACATATATGAACCTACCTCGTTTCGGTTGTTGCGCCTGATTGCCTTCTGCGCATGCATTGTGAAATAAACACATTATAAATCTAATACACACAGTTAAACAAGCATCACACTATTATATCTAAATTTATTTTTCATATTTCAGGGCCCTTGACTCTAGACGCGTTAAGTCAAATATTCCATTATTACACTTATTGACAATTTCCAAGCATAATACGACCAACTTATCGGTTAAGCAAACAGTATTGCTAGTGTGGCGTTTACTGTTTTTAATAGAGAATTTTAACCGCAAAATAGCGATGATAACAAAAAAAAATTTAGTTGTGGAAATTTCATTTTCCATGCTTTAAATGTTAAGAATTGCTTAAAACTGATAGCAGGAGAGCGTTTCACGAAATAGTGGTTTAATTCCGATTTCGACTACTCAACAGATAAGTTGGTGGCAAAATACACCTGATGTAGGTTTCTAGAGTCTAGAGTATTTATTAATTTAACAGAGAGGTCAAGATAAACGGGCGCTTTTTAAATGTCTAATTCAAACCGCTTAATCGGTTGAAGTATAGACAGGTACGCGATAATGTCGTTTACATAGTGTAATGATTTTTGAACATGTATAACTCAATAATTTTTAAATTACAAAATGACTGTAATGGAAAACTGAATAAAAGTCCCTCAATAATTTTTACATTTTTAACTCTTTCATGCTGTATTGATAGTACACACAAGTATGCAGTCAGTCAGATTTGGTTTCATTACGATTAAGCAAAAACCATTTAATATAGGCTAATAACCTATACATAATAATTAATAACCTTTTAAACTGCCTATTTACTTACTTACTTTATATTTTTTCTCTATTGGGGATTTTTTTATTTTCTTTATATTTACTTGACTTAACTTTCGAAATATGTCAAATATTGTAATATTTGTTTTCTTAAAGTTTAATATTGGTTAAAAGATGCACCCGTCAATATCAACTTTTAATTAAGACTATAGAATAACAAGATCAAGAAAGAATTGTCAGATTTATTGAAATCCGTCTAAAGTACATAATACAAATGAATACAATAACATTTATATTTTAGTAAAAGCGCAAATTTGAACGCATATTTGATTAATCTCAATTCAATTATATATGTTATCGTAGAATATATACTAGTCTAAGGTGGTTCTAACATTGATCCGCATCACGTAGTGGTATGCTTACCTTTACAAAGACTGCTGAAAATAAGAACTTTTATTGAAAAATTTAACAACGGGTGTATTGGGTTACACCCACTTACTGGCGCCACTGTCTCTTTATAACGCGAAAGCAATGTTTGAACCACTAATTGTGTGCATACAACTAGACGTGCAAATCTACTGTGTACATATCAATCTGTATATATCAAAACATTTTTTCGAATGTTGGTCCACGGTGATATGCTACTGATTTAAATATATGTGATTTAATCCAACTATATAACAGTTTTTATTAAATTAATTGATAGCTCTAAATGGTGTTGGATGATTACGGTTAAAGCAAACTAATTTGAAAACGGGACAAAGCCACGATTAGCATCTAGTTTTACAAAATGTAGTGACACTATTTCCACGTCAACTCTTGTCTCAAATTAGTCACACAATTTATCATTACAAGTAACTCATTTTAATAAACTTTAGTGAGAACACATTATCATGGGGATTAACTCCATGTCCACGTGTCCACGAGTGGATAAGTCCATTTTTTCAAATAACTTTATTATTTATTGTACTAGAATCACAGTTATTATAAATAGAGTAGGCGATGTTGTAATAAACATTAATGTCAATAAAAGCTATTAAACTGAATGCATCCTAAAATGTAGTATAGCAATATTTATGTTATAGCGTTCATATAATTAAAATTCTGTTCTATTAATTTGTCACTAAGAATCTTATTCCTTACGAATGAATTGCCTACTCATCCACAAATGTTATAAAACCAAAAAACCTATGAAATTATAATAAGGATTGTTTACGTCATGTTTACCCATAACCTATTCCTTTTATACGGGTAGATTTAGAATTAAATAATACATATTTGAAATAACGCATTATAGCCTGCAGTGTTTCTTAGTAAAACTTAATTTGATATGCTTAAATCATACAATAGCTATTATTATAAACTTACCACCAGGCCCGTGAATAATAGTAGCATTAGTTGGTGGTGTTTGAATCTTCGGCTCGGACTTGCGGTTCACAAAGTACTGAGACAATAATTTGTTACGAAGCTGGTTGCCCTGCAATTCCGAAGAACGAGATTGCAGTTTTTATAATAAACTAAAAGCTTATCCGCGACTTCGTTAGTAAAAGATTTTCGTATTTATAATATTAGTATTGAAGTATGGATTAGGACATAATACAATTTAATGTCGGCAAAACATTATTTTTATAAGCTTACTTTTTCCCGTTTGTATAATATTCGCTTACAGCAAATAAAACTTGTTCAGGTAAACAAGTCACACAAATTGAACGCAACCCCAAAGTAAGCAAATTATATGCTTGTGTTATGGGTGTTAGTCAACGATTCTAATACAAAGAAATACTTAAATAGATACTAGAATATATTTAATAAACATCCAGACCCGGAATTGCAGTCATCTAAATGTTCATCACTCAAATGCCTACCCCTGTCGGGAATCGAACCCGAGCCTTGCGGTTGGTCGCTGTAGTTAGGCGTATACGCCAACCACTCGACAAAGCAATATGCGCAAGAGCGAGAGTAAATATGTTCTTTTGTTGCCAAAGGTGAAAGTTCGTACCCGACTGCACGCAGCAGCAGCAGGCGACGTGTAGCTGTGTTATGTTGTCGCGTCATGAAACATGCAGATGTTGTCGGTAGCAGACAACAGCGATGTATTCTAGCCTGGTTTTTGTGAGCGAGGGTCAAGTAATTAATCAATTCTTCGGAGTTTTTCTTCGGGATCGGAGAAACTCATTATTTGAGCAAATTAAACGTGTTTTCGATCCTTAATCAGTGCTACTATTGATTGGCGGTCGAATGACACCTCGCGACGCCACGTCGCTGACTTCGAGTTGCTAGTGAGGGAAGTTATTTCATAGAATTTACGTAGAAACCAGTAATATTGCAGCGAAACGCAGCCTGCTGCTGCTGCTAGCAGTCGGGTACGAACTCATACCTCAAATTTAAATACCAAATTTTGATTATAAAAATTAATACAAGTGATACAAACGAGACATTGAGAAAGAAAAGGTGTGTACCTTTTCCCCGTATTCGGGGTCAACTGCCATCATTTCACGGAGAGTCCTCAAAACTTTTACGCATAACTTCTCTTCTTTTTCTTCCAGTAGTGTTTCTGTATGACGTATCAATCTAAAACGCATTGTGACTTATTAATTTAATACAGAGCCTTTACAATTAGTTGACATAGATTACGTTCGGTTGTTACGTGTCAAAATCTATGACACTTTTGGTCTACAAATGTGCTTCTTTTAGTTACCAATAGAGGTGCTGTTCAAAGTTTTCATACAAATAATTTACAGAGACGGTAGCGAGTATAGTAAACTTGGCAAGCCGTAAACTCATCGTAAGGGCTCTGATAGCATTAGTCAAATAAGTTAGATACTCGTATACCAATTTCATTGACGCATTTTTTCAGCTACGATTAGAGATGTGTTTCATAAGTTCAACACCCGTCATCAGCGTCATAGTAATTTTTCATTGAAACCGATACGAGGCTTAAAAATGCAGTCTCTAGTTTAGCCGTATTAAGTATAGTTTAGGACATTTTTTTCAATCACCAGATAAAACGTCTGACCTGACCGTTAGAAGGAACTGATTCTTGCAAGAGCGAGACGTGCTTATATATGTTTACAAATTTTAGAGAGAGATAGGAGATACAAAAAAGTAGTGACAGTTACAAGTAAGTAACAGTTAGTTAAATTTTATCTGACTACTAAAAAATTGGTCCTTACTCTGAAATAATATAATAATTTATTGGAATTGGATTATTCAAATACAATCAGTTTTTTACTAGGTTTACAAAGGTTGCCCAGACTGGCGCTACCGTCTGAAGTGCTGCTCCCCAGTGTAAGGTTCTAATTTAGTGTTTTGGTCTCTGCTATCCGTGTTTAACGCAAATTTGTTATTATTGTAATCCACATATCCAGCCAACTGTTCACATTTTGTCACGTGATCGTTTTTACACGTTTCGCGTTACACACGTTTGGCGAAAAATGGCGGCAAAATAAAAGTTGGCGAATAACGACGATATCTTTCGATTTATGTATTAAAAACATATAAATATATATATTTTTAGGATCCCTGAAAATTGAGCTACGTAGTAACGTAAAAATGTGTATGTTTAACCCCAAAACAATTTGCAACAAACCAAATGTAAAAAAACTTTCCGTGTTTTTCCCAATTTTCCCAAGAAAAACATTTCTTAATAAAAACAAACGTGTTTTATTTACCTTCTATATACTTTATACGAAAGAAAATGAAACGTTTAACAGAATGCAATTATAAAAACAACAATGTCCATGCAAATATTTTACAACACAAGCTCTATAGAATTAAATTCTTGAATGTTCGAAAAAGTCTCACGTGCTATTTAGTCTCTTATTATCTCTTATTATGGAGTATTTAGTGGAAGACACTCATAAAACTTATATGTTTTATCTGTAGATATGTCATATAAACATATTACAAATGTTATTTACAAGAATAATAATTTATTATATAATTAGAAATAGTTAAAACGAGCGGGCCGTTATGTCACAAGTACATAGATACATACATGACCGACTTAAATATCGCTAAATTTTATCTAAAACTAGTTAAATGATGTGTAGTGTTTTATAAAATTGTTTATCACTTATCAAAATATAATTTTAACACTTAACTAAAACATTTTCACATCACTTTTTGTTTTCAAGTCACTAACCGACCACATACTCGTAAAAAGCGCAACGGGTGACTAAGTCATGCCAACTCAACTCGTTCCAAAACATTTTTTTACAATGTTGACACACTTCAAACTTTTTAATCCGACGGGTTGTTTATTCTGTCACAGACTAAAAAAAATTGTTTGGATACACGAAGTTTACTTGAACAAACTTGAATTAAGAATGGAGCGCGGCAGACGGAGCCTTATTATGGCTGTAGCAGTTAAACGGACTTTTTTCCTTTTTTTAGAAGGCATTTAGTGGCTGCGAGCAGTGGAACGGAGCTGGGACATAAATAAGAAAAGAACCCTGGAAATACCGTTTCGCTTAAAACAACAGATGCAGCTTTTTCGACAGTAAGGGTCCTTTTGTGCTTATATCCAGTCAAGTAACAAGGGTTAGCAGATCGTAAACTTACCGAGATATAAATATGCCACTGGTTTCTGGATGTGTCAATTCCCCTGGACTGGTGAAGAGCCTGTGCGGTTTATACAAAATATCCACTAGAAGAGATTGCTCCGCTTGTAATAACGGTCGTAGCTGTTCCTCTAGTAATGCCACAATTTCTTGTAGCCCTTCCATAACTGATTTATCGTTTTGAAGATTACTCTAAAAACGGAAATAATATTTTTTTATATTATAGGAGCAGATAAGCAGACAACGGGAAGAATGCTTTCTAAATCACCGAAGATGTTGTTAACATTGCGTTGTTACTTACTTAAACTTTTCGTAAGACGCAAAAAGCTGACTGTCAACATACGAACGGCAGAAATGTCAAATAAAAGATTACTTGTACATAAATGTAATTTATGTAAGCGACTGATATCAATGCTGATATCTCACGGGAACTATCAAATTTATCTGTCAGTTTAAACGTTCTAATTTCGATTAAAACAGAAAAGGCAACTTGTGAGCATGAACAAAGATAAACGGCATACTTTTATTTATTTGTTCGAGAGAATATATAATAATATACATAGGTTGCGCAAAAACAGGTGACATGAGAGTACATGCCCTTCAGTTCTTGCATTTCATCAGAAGTCAAAAGAGCAAACGGATTTCCTGACAGTAAATACAACAGGCGAAGTTGTGTCATTTCTTTTGTAGAGCATCACATTTATTACCTTGATTTAGATCTTTGACACATGGTCATCATTGTACCATTTGGTAATCGTTGATCTGCTGACTTTCGGCATGAGGTTTTCTAAATTATCTTTTCTTAAATAAACTTAAATGAAGAATAATGGAAAAACTTGCAAAAAAGTCTCGTTTACCTGTGAAGCCACTTTCTCTAATTTAGAAGTTTTTGATGCAAGTAGCCATTTGCTAGTTTGTCTCGACAGTGCTGCCGCTTTTTCAAATACAGTTTGTATTTTTGCTTCCAATTCCAACGGTATGGCTATACTGCGAGTTTTTGCTAAAAATATATGTAAGTAATAAATAATTTATACAAAATATATCCTACTACTTGCATCAAATTTAATTTTTTTTCAATTTCAAATTTTCAAATTTCATAGCATACAGCATTGCTCGAAGACATTTGCCAAAAATATCAAAGGTTAAAAAAAATGCATCATTCAATTAAGATATTAAAGTGTTTCTTTATATACATAGGCTTACCGATACTAACACCGTGACATTTGACTAGGTGGTGAGTTTCGCAGCGACTCACCCGGATTGGTACCACCGCCTCACCTATTTCTGCCGCCATAACGTCATGACGTGTTCCGGTTTGTAGGTTAAGGTAGCCGGTAAACTTACTTTTGCTCGAGGGCTAACATCCCGGCCTCAGGTTGGCAACGCAACATTACCACCTTTGGTGTCTCTAGTCAGCTTGAATTTCTTACCATCAGGAAATCCATCTGCTTGTTTGGCTTCATATATCATAAAAAAATGCAAATATTAAGAACGTAGCTCTGCCAAATGTCAACATTCTAGTAATTATAATATATAAGTTTATATTATATAATGACATATTTGTCAATCGGTAATGATTATTTTGTATCAAACGAACCAGTATATTGGAAACTACTCCTTTAACGATGAGTGAAATGCAGTTTAAAAAATTAGTAACCACTGACAAAAAACTATCCTAATTGAAGTATTCGTATCGTTACGACCACTTTGCTTTAAAATCAGTCCACTCGTTTAAGAGTTACAACACCACAGATTAACCGACAGACCTTCACATAAACACTGACACAGACACACACATAGACACAAATACACGAATACACGCCAGACACTTCAAACATATAATACCTATTATTCTGTTGGGGGTTCAAAGTAGCCTATTGTAACATCTTACCGATTTCACTGAGTGTTCTGATACATTTTTCAACGTTGAGTTTTTGTGGCGGTGTTAACCAAGCGCAGTGGTAGATACGGAACGTAGTTTGTAGTAATTTAACAAAGATGGACTGCCTCGTCTGAAAAAAAAACCACTTAGTTTTAGCAGAGAAAGATGTTGTATTATGTACAATCTTAAGTATTTTCACCCCTCTGTCACCTATAACTCTAAAAACTATACCGCCGCTCAATTTGTAACATTGGCAATTTCAAAACACATTCATTTTAGAGCCTAGATAATCTGCCACTTATTGTGAGAGATCAAGACAAACTCGCGGTAGTCTATTTGTTATATACTGTGTGTATTGAACTTTCATATTTTCATTCATCACAGTTTCATACTGTATAAATCCTAAAAAAATATTCATGATCTTAGAAGAAATACAGTTTTGATTATATTAATATACTAACCTGACTTACTTTCAAAAACGTAGCTTAATAATACTTTTTAGTCAAACACAATAAATATAGGAGAATAGTTTTGTAGTTAATACAGTTATACTCACTTGATATTGATACTAAATCCCGAATGAAGCAAAAAAAATAAATTAGTTAATAAACAGTTACAAAAATTATATGAATGAAAGAATTAATGAATGAATAGTCACGACACATTACAAATTAAGGTAAACATTAAAATGAGCTCTAAATATTATTTAGTACGATTGTGTCTAGAAGGTTTAGATTAAATCATAACAGTTCTTTTCCAACCATGTTATAATATTTAATATCTGATTAATGTAAGAAATAAAATAAATAGGCTTAAATAGCTTAATTAGTAAAATAATTCTTAAGCATCATGAGACCGTTGTCTGTTATTATAGAAACGCAAAATGAACCCAAAAAAATACCAATTCTAGCAAAAAGAAACTTAAAGGTGTCAAATAAAACTATTTAAATTAGGATACTAGAGAAGGTTAATATTATCACTCAATATTACTCAATACTAGTGGTAATTTTCTTGGGCACTCAATAAACTAATTTTAAGTTATCGCTTTCTTCTTTCAACGACAGTAATATAAAGAAACAAAAAACGTTCAGTTCTGTCGGATTAGTTGATACATAATATTTCTACGAACATTTAATACATTGCACCGAAAAGGTTTATCAAAACGTCACGAGTGTTCGTTCAGACTAATTAGACATGTCTAAAATGTTCCATCTTTTTTCTTTTTATTTCATTGAAGAATGATAGCATACACTTAAAATAAATTTAGTTGATGCCCAGCAAAATTACCGCCACCATATATATATTTATTAATTAATTTATCTAAGCTCTATAAAAAAGCAGAAATTATTAGCAATAAGCGTAGACATATTAGCATACATCAGTGATTTGATATACAATAAAAAAAATAGTAGCACGCCTGGATTAAACCTTTATAACATCTGTTAGGTACATGCAATATAAACTTTTAAGTGCTTCTACAATCTACAACACTAGCTAAAATATAATAATAATAGCATCGTTATAAATCACATTACATTTGATATTTTTAGATTTAACATTACGTAATAGTTAAAATAAAGTTACGTAAAAGTTAATTGCATTATATATTTAATTAGAGACAGCGAACAGGTACGCAGCTTCCCTGATGGTAAGAGACAACCGCAGCCTATGGACACCATAGATATTGTAAATGCGTCGCTGTACTATAGCCAGGGTGTTAGCCCAGTTGTTGGGCAAATCTACCGTTTACCCTACCCTGAATTGAACTCGTTTTTATATAGTTTTGGTTATTTTATAACATGTACCATTTATCACTATATTTGATTTTTCATTATAATCGACATAGCACCTGGTGTAAGTAATAATAGTTATTTTCCCCGCCCTGTAACTGCTTGTATGTATACTAACTGATAATAGCAACTTTACAAACAGTAATTTTTTTTTAATAGTCGATTAACCGCCTTTTTCGAGGGATAGTACACGATTAATTTCAACGACCAATCGCGAGGATCAGATTCAATTCTAGGAAAGACATTTGTGTGATGAATGTTTGTATTTCCAGTCTGAGTGTTGACATATTTATTTTGGTATCTATTTAAGTATTTCTGTATATCAATATCTTTGACTGACACCCATAACACAACCATAAATTTGCTTACTTTGGGGTTAGATCAGCTCGTGTAATTTGTCTAGGAATATTTATTTATGATGCATATCGTGAGCTCAATAAACTCAAAAAGAAAGTTCTCCACGACTAGCAAATTCACTCTTTACTCACACCCGGCATTTCTGTAAAAGCAAATTTCTTGTATCCGCCGTTTATTATCAACATGGCGATTTTTTCATCGTCCACCACGTCTTTTATGTCCTTTAATATATGAACAAACTTTAAAGTGAATAATGACTTTTGTAAGCAGAACTTATCACATTCACAAAATTAAATGATCGCCTCTGCACACTAGTTATTCGATGTTGACGACGACTACATCCTCATGTACCCGATTGATCGATGGCGGAAATCGATCGTGGGAACTCTCCCGGGTTCGATTTCCGGATCGAGAAAATCCAAATTGTGTTTTTTTTTTCACCTTTCTATATAAAAACATTGTTGCTCGGGATTAAATAACTGCTCGGTTTCCGATAGCTTCAACACATATCACATTTTGGCACTAGCAGCCAGTTTCAGAAACGTCAATCAACTTTAATATACGGTTTATCCTTTAATAATATGTTTAACATGAGTTCGGTTAAGACTTTTAACGCCTCATTTGTAAACATGGAATAAATAGGAATAAAATTAAGTTGATATATATCTATATCTCATTGTAATAAAGACTATAATACCAGGTTGAACTTTGGAGTGTTTATTAATAAGACGGCTAATGAGTGTAGGACAGGAGAGTATAGGAAATTTGCTGTATCTTCAGCTAATCATAAGTGCCATAGTCTACCTCTGCCTTAATCTTCGGGGATATGGGCCTGAAAACAATTTATCAATAGAAGACTTTGAAGAACTATTTAATTCGTACCTGTACGGTAGTGCTTTGGTCGCTGAAGGGCGAATTAAAGAATGTACAGATGGTATGCACCAGCACATCAGTCACATAGTTCACCCACGCCTGCTTCGAGCTACCAGACGCTCTTATTGGTCTGTCTTCTGATGAAGAACCTTTGAAAAATGAACGAATAGTTTTATAACAATTTCATTAACCTCCTCTCATTTAAATTTTCAAAATGGCCCACAAAAAAAATAGACGCTTGTCTAACTAAACAATGTCTAAAACTGACATCCAACGAATAACATGCTACACTTGGATGATGTTGGAGCATGTTATTGGTAGAGTATCTAATTTTAGACAGTGAGTAGTAAGACGAATAGTCTTTATTCTACCCTAAGCCTCAAGCTAATTTTACGGGAAATTTAAGTCAATCAACATAATATTATGTAGTAATTTGATTGAGTTCAGTTGTCAGCTTATAAAATAAAATTTTGTGTCTCGATTGGTAATTACTACGACTACCTAAAACAATCTTTTTAAAATAAATCGCCTATCGCCTCTATAGTCTAGTGGTCTGGCGGCGGACTTGACTTCTTGAGGTCATGGGTTTGATCCCCGGGTCGGGCAACAACAACCAAATTAGAAAATGTGTCTTTTCAATTTTCTTATAAAAATAATGTTGCCCAAGATTGGAATTTCCCGGTTGGTGACAGAATCGGCGCGTTCCACATTGTGCGACTTAGTACCTTCGGCTAATCGTAGGTGCTTGTGCCGCTCCATGCCCCTTCGGGAACGTGGACAACAAGATAGTTTTTTTTTTTAAATTAAATATATCTGGAGTCTGGACTTTTGTTTGTAAGTCTTAATTTTAAAATAAATAGACTAGAGAAATAGAGGTTTGAAATATGGAAAACCAAGCCAAAATTGGTTTAGTATTGTTCGAAAAAGCGCACTAACCGTCAATATTCAAAATGATTGCAAAAAAAGATTCTAATCTGTAATATGGTATAACATAGATTTCTTTGTTTGTTACAATATAACTTATGTTATAGCACAGCATAAGTTATGTTGTAATAAATATCTATAAAATACTTACTAGACGCGACATGAACGTCAGGCTGAAGAATCGCTTCCATGTCCAAAAGGAAAGAGCGCTCAAACAAATCCCACATACAATTGCTGGAGTATATCTCCTTCATTTCCACCTCGGTATCTATATAGCAGTGATTCAGGAAGCCAACGTATGCTTCTTTAACCTGTAAGGAATTCAAAAATAAGGATTCTATTAAGATTTATTAAAAACACGACAAAAGACTAAATATCAATAACCGTATAGGCGGCAACATGTAACGTGTATGAAACACACACACACACACACACACACACAAACACGCGCGCGCGCGTCCGCACGCACACACAAACGCACGCACACAAACATGCATACAAATATGAACATTGAACATACACACAATTTGTGTACGTACGAATGCACGTACAATATTATGCATGCGAACACAAGCACGCTCATACGTACTTACACATACAATTGCATGTAACATGCTTTTATTTGTTACGTATATACGCGAAAGCACACAAACGCACGCACATTCGCTGGCAACCACACTCTAAAAATGACTACACAGGCACACACTCGCGAAAAATGATAGTCACACTAGTATGATTGTCAAGTCCTTACGTCACCTCTGGTATACAGTCAGGATGCGTGATCATGGCGACAATGTCATCAAGTGGCAGCAGGCTGTGGCACTTGATCTCCGTGTACACGTTCTTGCCGAGAGTGCAACAAGTCAATAGCTTCACCAAGTCGATGTGGTATCTAGACAAATATTAAGTATTTACTAATGGATTTTACATACATATTATTTCAGATTTAGGACCCAATTCTACCCTAAACAGAACATTAATAATATTATTTAATTGACTGTTTAATAAAAGTAAAAAAGTATCTTCACGCCCATATCCCAAAGAGGTAGGCAGAGGCACCCACGACTAGCCGAAGACACTAAGTCTCACAATGTGAATGTGATAGGTGGCAAGCCTATCGCCAGCCGGGCAAAGGGTTTTTTTTTTAATTAGAAAATTAGAAAAACCAAATTTTCTTTTTGTTGCCCCACCCGGGAATCGAACCCCGGGCCTCACGCAGTCAAGTCCGACAACTAAACCGTTAGACCACAGAGGCGACAAATTCAATTTCTATAATTATGTTATATCACTATTTGCAAGACAAAGAACTTCTCTCTTGCTAAAATTGGTGTTCAAAATTTTCACATCAATATTTTCAGCAACATAAAACCTAGGTGTATTATTAAAATGTTCACTTTTCAAAATTGTAAATTTATATGAAATCATCGATGTCACAAAAACATTGTGACGTATATTTCTATCCACTTAATTTTTGATTTCGTTGTTTGAAGTGTATAAGTAGACAATACTTACGTTAAGGCTTCTGGCATCTCACCCGTAGCTTTGTACTGACGCATCATATTGATGAAATGGTTAAACGATACTTTATCGTTGTAGAATACAAGCACGTCTTCACTTGAGTTCACCATCTGAAACAGAATTATTTATAGTATAACGAAATAACTTCAAGAAACATTAAACGACATAACGTAATTAGATGATGAAAATAAGATTTATAATATAAGATGAAAAAAGTACTTCAGTAGCAACTATTTTCGCCAGATAAATTGTCACAAACATATTGTTTTTTAGGTCTGCGGGAAGGTCTGATTTTAACAAAAGGTGTGACGAGGTCGCGGTCAGACGTACTTGAGTGGACTCTGATCTGGACGTAGATTTGTAAAGTATACTATAATATTACGAGGGCACGGCTGCTGTGAATCTAAAAACATTTGGGCATCATAATGTTCTACCGGAATTTGATGACTTACATTCTGTATGATGAGGTCTCAGTTGCGACGTGGACTTTCTGGTGGTTATCTGGTGGAACCACTAGTGTACTATACCTCCTGCATGACGAGGTCCTGGCTGCGGCGTATCTGAGTGGAGCCGGCCCGCACGATGGTCTGCAGGAACTGGAGGTAGGCGGGGCGACGGCCGCGAGTCTCGATGCAGTGCACGAAGTGGGCCGCCACCTTCTCGTTACCCTCGTGGCTGCACAGCACCGTGTTGTCTTGGAATATCGCACAGACCGTTTGTGCCTCTCGAATCTGAAACAATGAGCTCATTTAATGTCCAGTTCCTATCAAAAAAGCACTTCATTTTGCATATGGACGGAAGTGTTTAGTACGAATCGCAATATCTGAGAGGTCTGTAGGTAAGATGATTAACTACGGTCAAACATTTTTTTTTCTATTTTGAGACAAACTACGAAAGGTAACAGGTAAGAAAGGAATTAAAAATTTCGCCACGGGACTTGAATCCTCAGTAGCTCAATTGGTTAGAGCATTCGTCGGCTTGAGACGAAAGGTTACAGGTTCAAATCCTGTCTGGGGCGAAATTTTTTCTTTCTTTAAAATTTATACGAAAGGTAATGCTTATGCCTTGGAATTCTTTGATTATAGAAACCGGGTGTAAATTATTTTATGTGGGCAGATTTTATCGCCTTCCCATTTCTTACGAACATATGTTCTTTTAGATTTTGTAGAATGGAGCTTGTCGGTTAGATTTCAGATTTGTGTAGATTGATTTTTGGCCTGGCGTGTAAGTTACAACATGGATACGTTTAAGTATGGAGCCTAACTTTACTACTAAGACTCTAATTTCGTCCTGATGTTGCTACTGTTTTTAATAAAGTCTACCCATTTTATTAAGTTTTTTGACTGCTGTCAAATTCAAATAATACCTATACCAAAGGATCCTGTTTCTCGTATAGACGTATTTTCGCACTTAACACATACAAAATGTTAACATGTGGGTGTGCTGCTATAGGCTGCAATACCAAAAAAATAATATTTATACAAGTGTTATTAAAATATTGTTATTTATAATATATTTGTTACATTTTAATAAAGAGCTCATTATTTAATTATTTAAGTAATAGCTGATTTTCATATAATTTATTTGACATAACCGGTCACACAGACCTGCCAGTTTGTTTGAAATCCGAAGCCGCCATTACTATAAATACATTAAGTGATTCGTGACAATTTTTGTGTTAAGTGAGTTGTGATTTCACTGCATCATTCCAATTTAAAGATTACGGTGTTTTTACTGGTCTCAAGTGTTTATATTTTTACAAAAGGACGTTCGGTGTATTATAATTACACCAGTAAACTTTTTAGGTTACCCTGCTAGTAATTTTTAGAAAATGGTGAAATCGGTGAATTTTGTTTAAAATATCCGTAAACGATCATACTTAAATGCCAAATGAATGTGATTTATAACAGATTTCTTAACCTGCTCCTACTGTTTTCTTGCATTTGCATCAGACACAAAAACTATTGATGAAATGTTAAAAAAAAATAAGAATTAAATTGTTAAAAAACAATTTTTGTTTTACTTGTTATTTTCTATGCATGAA
>NJDC01003069.1:61423-77329 GCA_002245475.1 Calephelis virginiensis
AAATAGTAAGATTATGAAATTAATTCACAAAATTCATAGCGACGCACTATGACAGGAATACTATGAACTCTTACTCGCGTAAATATTGGCACATAGGTACCTGACTCTCCCTCTCTCTCTCTGTTCCTCTAAGGCAGTAGTTCTTAACCTTTTACTCCTGGGGGACCATTTGACAAAATTTCCGTTATGCCGTGGACCACCCAGTTGGTTTACTTATTTGGAGGTAACATTCAGTAAATAAATAAATAAATATCCCTGGACAAGTTACACATTGAATCTAATGCCAGACAGTAAATTATATGATTGTGTTGTGGGTGTTAGTCAACGATATTAATACATAGAAATGCTTAAATATATACTTGAATAAATTTAATAAGCACCCAGACCCGGAAATGTAGACATCTAAATGATTATCACATAAAAGCCTGCCCCCGTCGGGAATCTAACCCGAGCTTCGCGGTTGATGGTTGTAGTTTGGCGTGTACGATAGCCACCGACGAGGCGGTCAAATAAATTTAAGTAAATAAAATGTTCTTTTATATTTCAATAAATAAAAAACGATAAATTTACTAAAACTATTTTTAAAGTGAATTCACATGCCAACTCAAGCACAAAAATCTCATTAAAATGTTAGTAAATAATAAAAATGAACGAAAATAAATTTATGAAAGATTTGAATGAGATTTTTGTGCTTGCATACTTTTTACTAATTTATGAATATTTGATTAAGAGTTGCTTAAAGCTAATCGTATGTGGCATCCCAAACGATTTCAGTGTTTGTTTTTAATAATCAAAAGTGCCAGCTGTTAAATGATCGTCAATACGGTTTTCGTCGTGGTCGTTCAGCTGGTAGGTAATCTTTTAGTTTACTTAACACACCGACGGGCGCAAGCAGTCGAAAGCAAGGGAGAAGCGTTGGCTGTCAGTTTGAACGTAGCGAAAGCCTTTGATCCGGAGGCGCTACTATTAAAGCTTCCTTTTTACGGTCTTCCTGAAAAATTATGCAAATGGGTCACTAGTTTTATGATGGATCGTAGCATCAAGGTCGTTGTCGACGGCACATGCTCGGAGTCCAAACTAATCAATGCTGGTGTTACCCAAGGCTGTGTGATTTCTCCTACTCTGTTTCTTCTACATATCAATGACATGTTGCAAATTAGTGACACTCATTGCTATGCAGACGACACTACTGGGGAAGCCTTATACTTTGGCCGACATAATATATCGCGGGAACATGTCATCGAGAGCCGGAACCAACTTGTGTCTAAAATTGACAATTTTTTGTCTGAAATTTCGTTTTGGGGCCAGCAGAATCTAGAGCAATTTAACTCTAACAAGACACAAGTTTGCGCGTTCTCCGCTAAAAAGACTCCCTTTGTCGCATCTCCTCGATTTGAGAGCGTTTCCCTTTCTGCCACAGCCTGCATTGGTATACTCGACGTTGACATTTCGAGTAATGTTCAATTTCGTGGTCTTCTTGAGGAGAAGGCTAAAATAGCATCTAAAAACTTGGTGTGCTCAGTAAATCGCGACAGTATTTCAAGCCGACCCATCGCTTACAACTACATAAGGCGCAAATTCGGCCTCATATGGAGTACTGTTCTCAACTCTGGGTAGCGGCTCCACAGTACCAGCTCCTTCCGTTTGACCACATTCAACGTAGAGCAATTCGAATTGTCAATGACCGGGCAATTACCAATCGGCTTGATTCCTTGGCGCTGCTTAGAAATGTTGGGTCTCTCCATGTTTTCTACCGCATCTATCATGAGGAATGTTCTGAGGAGTTGTTTGGTTTAATTCCAGTCGCTGATTTCCACCTTCGGACATCGCGACAGAGTTTAAAGTATCAT
Organism: Calephelis virginiensis; assembly: GCA_002245475.1. NCBI lineage: Eukaryota > Metazoa > Arthropoda > Insecta > Lepidoptera > Riodinidae > Calephelis > Calephelis virginiensis. The sequence continues at coordinate 63,274 of NJDC01003069.1, forward strand.
GTCCATCATCTTGATGGGTGGTGATCTGCAACTGTGCGATTACGAAGGCAACTTTTACCTCGCACAACACCTTGTGGAATCAGTTATCAAATAATTATGACTTAGGGACCTTCAAGAAAAGAGCGTACTAATTCCTTAAAGGTCGGCAACGCATCTGTGATACTCCTGGTGTTACGGATGTCCGTGGGCTATGGTGATCACTTTCTCCATCAGGTAACCCACTTGCTCGTTTGCCTCCTCTTGTATAAAAAAAATGTTGTCAGAGTGAGGTAACGAAGTGTAAAATCTCGGAATTTCGGTCATGAAAAAGCCTGTAGACACCAAAAAATTTCAAGAGTAATCTCTGATTCCAATAATAACTTCTTCTTGAACTTCATCATGCACCTCACAAACGTTGATAATGACTGGTGATAACATTCAGAAACTGATTGCGAAAAAAAAAAACTGATTGCGAATCAGTTTCTGAATACTTTTGTCATCTCCAGTCAAGTAGCGAAAAAATTCACTTTTCAAGTTTTCCAAATGGAGTTTAATGTTCATCTGAGTTTTTTGTTTAATCTCAGCACACTGTGTCCGTCAATAATTTTACTGGTCGTATCAAGCGCAGAAAAGTTTTTGCTTTCGATTTTGTTGATCCATAACTTATTTGATTTTAGAAATAAATGCCCTGATTTTATCTTCACGAGCAAATATATACAACGTGTAACATAAGTCCCCAAAACCGCTTCAGGGGCAGATTCGGGAAACTGTACCCTATGCCGGTAGAACGGAGTCTGTAACTGTAAAACAGAAGCATCTAGAGGATTCTGAAATTTTAGAGACAGCCTAGCCTTAAGTATCAGCTGTTTGAGTTGAATGCCCTGAATACTAGGAGCGCAGTATTGTTTGTACACTGCAATTTCTAAGGATGTGCCAATTAAAAAGTTTATCCATAAATAATATATCGATATTTTTTTAACATTATCGATACATACTGAACGTGTATGTAGTGTTTGTGAAAAAACAGTTTAAACTTGTATTCCTGCAGTGAACCTTCTATGTCGATAGAAACCGATTTTTTCAAAACACAATTTACAATCTACCGACAAATTAACCCACAACCAACCGACCAATATTATACCGACAGGGCATACACTTTCTCATTTTATACCGATACTTTCAATCACACTCTTTCTCTGAACTCGCTATTGTGGATTCTGGACCGTGTCCCACGTAACACCACTGATTTTGTAGAGCATTTATTCACATTTCGACCGCATTTTTTACTTTCATCTCTCTCTCTAGTTTCCATAAAGTTACGTTGGCATAAGAACTGAACAAAGCAAAGCGAGACGAACATTTAGACTTAAAACCGCGCTTCGCTAAAACTGTTACTTGCTCAACGCTCCATTCTCTAATATTCTCAGCATGTACCCTGCTTACTGAATCTGTGATGTACTAGTACACTCACTTTCTAACTATGAGTTTTCTTGCATACCTCAGCCTATTACTTCGGGGGTAAAAGACGTCAAGCTACTAATACTCATAACAGTCTTATAATTTGCTTACATTGATGTCAGATACTTGTGCAAACATTTTTCCTATTGGTGTCTAAATTTAGGGACTGCCAAAACTATCGTTTTGTCATATTGTAAAAAATAAATTATTTTTTATTCCATACCTGATAACTCTTAAGTAAGCATATCTTCATATTTAAAATAATACGAACAGGTCTGACCCTAGAAAATGTTATAATTTTTTCCAAACAAAATGTCCAATTAAAGGCATTCAAAAAATATCGACCTCGAATACTCAAACATAATATGTATCAATTTCAAATTAAAAAAAAAAACAATCTAAAGCTATCGCCTCTGTGGTCTAGCGGTCCGGGTGTTGGACTTGACTGCATGAGGTCCCGGGTTCGAATCCCGGGTCGGCCAACAAAAAGAAAATTGGATTTTTCCAATTTTCTAATAAAAAAATGTTAGTCGGGATTGGAAATGTGCCCGGTTAGCGATAGGCTTGCCACCTATCACATTGTGGGACTTACTGTTTTCGGTTAGTCGTGGGTGCCTTGGTTGTACCTCTGCCTACCACTTCGGGGATATGGGCGTGAAGATACTACTACTACTACTACTACTACTAAAATATCTGCTTTTTTTTTACAAAATTTCGATATTTCATTTTATCGATATAGCCATCCCCACAGTAAATGACAAATTGTTTGGGTCCATAGTCATTGAGAAAAAATACATATTATTCTCTCCTAGTATAAATCATAATTAAAGGGTTCTGTACACATTTTCTTTTTACTGTCTTGAAAAACATAACAAATTTGCCTTTGTTTTAAAAAGATAGGAAACATTAGGTAGACAAATACATATCTTTACGCCACGTCCTTACCGAACTAAGCAGAGAATCATATGCCATATGCCAGAGTATCATATTACAAATAAAAGCTGCCGAAACAATCTTGACGTTATAACAAGATTAAATTAAAAAACATACCAACATTGTATGAAAATTAATTCATCTGTTTAAAAGCTATAATGCCACAGACATACACACTACCGCATCAGTCTTAATCCCTCCAATTTTATTGTTAGGGGTTTATTTATTATTATTTTGCCAATTTTGTTGCATTTTTATTAACAGCTTTTGTATTTAATAAAACCTAGTTAGAAAAGAAATTAGATTTTAAATGAAAAAAACTGCGCCGAAATCGGACCATAGGTTTCTGAGCTACGATTCTACAAAGTGTATGCATTTCATCAATTTTGGAAAAGAGGTGATACAATCTTGAAACTGCTAAGCCGATTTTCACCAAACATATCTAAAAACACCAGCAAGGGTACTATAGCCATATAGCCATTGAATGAAAAAGCTACTCGAAATAGGTCTATCCGTTTAAGAGCTATAATGCCACAAACAGACAGATCGACATACACAGACATCGACGTCAAACTTATGACATCCCTCTTTTTGCGTCGAGGCCTAAAAATATTTTTTCTAAACTTTTTTTTTAAATGAACACTTGAAAAAAAAGACTTCTCAAAGTCAAATTACCTTTTTTTTTTTTTTTTAAGTGTGGAAAATCCCCCCGGATACCCGCTGCCCTCGGGGGAGAACAACGGGTTATGTCGGACTCGAACCGACTAAAAACCACACTATGACCTTCGTGCCGCCCGGCTAGGAGCGAGATGGGGTCGCGTTGGCATTCACCATCTCGCTCCGAAAGTCAAATTACCTACATCATGGCACGTTTAATAAGGGTTCGCAAAAACTAAATTAAAACAGAACCCTAATTTTTCTCTTTTTAAAGCAGGGCATTCATTGGCTAATACGTAGCCATGTCTTCACAGCGTTTTAATACCAAGTCTAAACGGGATCCCCATAAAGTGGGAAATTATGAAAAAGACACTAAAGTAGCAGATTTCTGTACAAAAGTAGTCCGTCTAAATTAATGAAGTAGAAAACATAATAATTAATGGCATATTATTAAGATCTTAATAACTAACAAAATAAAATCAATAATTCCTTATTACGAGATGAGATTATGTTGAAAACATTTGTAATTAATTCAAACATTTAGTGAATTCATAAATAAAATTGTTTACGTCATTGCTTGGTTTTAAAACACATCTACATGTGTGTTACTTACAGAGAATAATAGTGTTAAAATAATAATTAAATGTTTCGTAATTATTTTTGACACTAATAAAAAATAATAATAAAATGGTTGTAATAAAACCAGAAGCAGATTTAGAAGTAACAGATAAAAAAGCAGCTTCACGCTTTTTTATAATCAGTGCTCATCATTGTCGTGTTTCAGTCATAGGCTACGGTAGCCGGTAAACTTGTGTAAGATATTTAATATCCCAGCTTAAGCATGGTAACGCACCATTAGCACCTTTGGTGTCTTAATACGGCGAGTATTTTATATCATTCATCCGTCTGCACGGTGGCTTTCCAATATCAAAGAAAAAACCAGGCACTTTATTAATTCCTTGCAATGTAGTTTTTATCAGAAAAAATAAAAAAACTTTCTTCGAAATTGACTGGTTCGAGATTTCATTTAATCAATACCGACACCGAACCTTTCAACCACAAATGCGACATTAAGTTTAAAGTACCTAAAAAATAATATTAGATTTCAGTATACTGCAATCACCAGTTGGGTAATTACAAAATAAGTACCTAAAAAATAATATTAGATTTCAGTATACTGCAATCACCAGTTGGGTAATTACAAAATTGTCATATGGCAACACAGTTGTTATGTTACAAACTTTCCCGTTTATCACAGCTACTAGGCGTCTGTGCGCCTAGTGTACTACAGCTAAAAAACAATGTCAACAAAGTCATTACCAAAACGTTTTTATGTATCGTAGCTCTAAAGTTTATTCAAAATTATATTTTAATTATGAAAAATTAATTTGAAATTTAAACTAATAAAATGACGATAGTAGCTCGGTTAGCCGTTCATTAGTGTAAGCAAATGGAATTACAATTGACTAATCTAATGACGTCGTTACGTAAAAATCACAATATTAAACACAGTCTTAAAAGTTATCAAATAATGTAATTACGGTATTAAATGTGTAAAAATCCTTATTTATTAACTAACTATTTCTAATACAAGAAAAACTCTATGTGACACACAAAATCACTTTGCTAAAGAAATTTACCTAATAATGGAAAATCAAGATTTCCGTTTACGCCATGCCTTTTCTTGCTTTCGTTTTGAAATTTGTCGAAGGTTGTGTTTCGTGTTATTAAATCGTTTGTTAGTAGAAATGGGTGAATTTTCTAATAACGAATATTAAGATATGATACTCTGTGTTGGAGCTTCTCCAAACAGTGATATTGCTGAAGCGCGGCGACTGTATTTTGAGCGCTTTATTGATGGTAGACATCTCAACGAGCAACGACGGCTTCCGTCTTTGACGCTTTTAGAAGCCTGACTCATCGTCTTCAAAGTACGGGATCTTTTCACGCTAGAAGAGACGGACGTCCAAGCACACGACCTAGAGCTGAATTAGAAGAAAATATACTCCAAACACGTGTCGAACGATCCACGGACAAGTACTCGGCGAACGGCAGCTTCACTAAATACAAACCAGATGGCTGTTTGGCGTACTTTGTCTTCAGATAACCAGCATCCTTATCACTTTCGCAAAAGTCAAGAACTGCTGGCAGCAGATTTTATACACAGTAAATTTTTGTAACTGGTATATGAATAGGGTGCAAGAAGTTCAAAACTTCGCTGCAAAAATTTTATGGAGTGACGAAAGAAAGAAAAGAAAGAAAAGAAAGAAAAAATATTTATTTGCGGAATATGAGTCTTACAAAGATGTTACAAAATTATTTAAGCCTTCCTACATATTCTACCAACTTGTGGTGTGCAAATAGCATCATTTATGAGCATCATTTACGAAGCATCATTTACGAGAGGTTGTATGTCAAATGTGCACAATGAGCACATATGGGCACATGTAAACCCACATGCCTCTCGTGAAAACAGTTTCCAGCACCAGTGGCGTNNNNGAGACACAGAGGAAATACCACTTGTTAAACTTTTATAAAATTTCCACTTTATGTATTAGTTTATGTTAGGAAAGCTTTCTACTTCTACTTTTTTTTATAATATTGCAAAAAAAAAACAACCAGACGGATTTCCTGGTGTTAAGAAATTCACGCCGCCTAGAGACACTATTACGGTGCGTTGCCAACCTGAGACCGGGATGTTAGGCATCGAACAATAGTAAGTTTACCGGCTACCTTATCCTTCGAACTGGAACACGTCAACGGCAAGCACTGACGTTATGGCGGCAAGTACCTAAGGCGGTGGTACCAATCCGGGCGAGTCGCTGCAAAACTCTACCACCTAGTAAGCTTTCTGCTACGCTGTACGCTACTTAGCTACTATCAGTTTTTAAAGTGTGTGATTTTCTTTTTGTTTATGGATTAAAAAATTCACAGATAAAGAAAATGATCGTTCAGTAAAGAGTACTAGGAGCTCATACAGTGTTGACAAAAAATAAGAACAAGTCATATGTTTTCTTATTAATTTTACGAACGAGTACGACAGAAGTACTAGGATTGCATATGTCATTCGTAATAATTTTAAAATAGAAGTTGACTTTAACAATATTAAGTTCATTGATCTTTGTCGTCAAGTGCTAGCGACAAAAATAATTAATAAATGTATATCAAAAATTAAAACACTTGAAACTTTCAAACCTCGGTCCTGAGTAGGTGTAGTTTAGCACCCTTAAAGCGTTTTGGGGACTTATGTTACACGTTGTATATGGAATGACTTAAAATCCTGTTTTTCCTAGTTTTATTTTTTTAATCTTTCCTGGACTTCCACAAACAATTCCAAACCAAAATTAGCCAAATCGGTCCATGTTCTCGAGTTTTAGCGAAACAAACGAACAGCAAGTTTTTTATTTGTAGATCAGATAAGTAAGTTAGTTTTGTTATTTTGTTTCTTAAATGTTATTATACGGTAGGTAGTTACGTGTTCGAGAAATACAGGGTGGACCAAAAGTCCGTTTAAATTTTAAACGATGATTTAGAAGAAACTAATTTAGTAAGATGAAATATGTTTATTAATTAAAAAAATACGCAAATGGGGATTTCATTTTTTAAAAATCACATCGTACATATGTGATCCTTCACTATTTTGACACTGCTGCAATCTGGAGCGAAAATTTTCAATGACGGTCTCACAAGTGTTTCGTGAAATGTTTCTCATTTCCATTCGAATATTGTCTTTTAATTCATCAAGAGACGCCGGATTACTGTTGAAAACTTTACTTTTAAGTTATCCCCATAGAAAGAAATCCATTGGGGATAGGTCCGGGCTACGAGGCGGCCAGTTAATGTCTTTTTAATTGGTGAAGGATCACATATGGACGATGTGATTTTTAAAAAATGAAATCCCCATTAGCGTATTTTTTTAATTAATAAACATATTTCATCTTACTAAATTAGTTTCTTCTAAATCATCGTTTAAAATTTAAACGGACTTTTGGTCCAGCCTGTACTTTTAGGAAAACTGGTTCTTTAATATTAATATATTTCCCTATATTCTTTCGAACAAAGTGCAGGCTGCAGCAGCTTGGAGATGTTGTGTTTGCTACAGCGCAGAACACATTTTAACAGAAAAAATAGTGATTTTGAAATCTATTTAGGAAGTATTCTTTTATAATAACTAAGAATTGTTAGAAATATAAAATCGTCACTGTCACGCTTTTATTTTTTATAGAAATAATGAGACATTTATATAAATAATAAGGACATGTATACAGAATCATATTTCGCACGATTGTATACATGCACCCACATGTACTCTAAAATTTTAGTATATATTCACACGTTTTTAGGGTTCCGTACCCAAAGGGTAAAAACGGACCCTATTACTAAGCCTCCGCTGTCTGTCTGTCTGTCTCCAGGCTGTATCTCATAAACCGTGATAGCTAGAAAGCTGAAATATTAACAAATGACGTATTTCCGTTGCCGCTATAACAACAAACACTAAAACAGTCCCCATACAGTGAACGTGTTTTTTCGTATTTTTTTGCTCAATATTAAAAACGGTAACAGGTAGACGCTTCAATTTTTTACAGAATATTTACTTGTATATTACCTTACAAAATAGATAATTAAATAAAAAATAAAGTAAATGTTAAAGCCCATACAACAAACGAAATTTTTAATAGATGAATAATAGTACTGAACCCTTCATGCGCGAGTCCGATTCGCACTAGGCCGGTATTTTAAACTAATATTTTATTTATTCTGCATTCTATTTATTTATTTATCTTTGTATTAGAAACATCGTCTAACACCCATAACACAAGCATATAATTTGATTACTTTGGAGTTAAATTCAATTTGTGTAACTTGTCCAGGGATATTAATTTATTCATAAAATGCACAAGCTGGCCAACCACGGACACTAACAAAAGAATCTTGTTCATCACAATACGATTTTTTTGTATGAATTTTGTTGTTTTTTGTATGAATTTCGATATAAAAGAACGGCAATTATTCGACCAATGAGGTGACAAGAAGAGTAGTTATCTCCTACTCTTTTCCGTAGCAATCTTATTTAATAAAATAAATCTCTTACCTGTAAGATCTCGATAATTTTGAGCTCAGTCTCCATAACCAAGGGATGTTTCCTCGCCAGCGCCAGCGCTGACTGATTTCGTTGAGCCCCGTTCCCACCAACTATTTGCTGTTTTATATAAAATTAAAATATCATCATCATCGCAGTTAAAAATAAAGGGAGTACCCTTTACGTATGTCAGCTTGACAAACGGTTTTAGTCTTCTGAAATTATTATCGCTTAAGTTTTTGAAATTTTTTTTTACTTTTTCTTACAGTAATTATTTTTTACACATATTAATATTTTTCTATTTGTACTTAAATAAGGTAATGCAAATGTAGTCTAACGGCCGCATTCAAAGACTTACTATCTTTTAATCAGTCACTAAGTCGACATTTTACTTACAAAACTGTGACTTAATGTTAGATTAAATGTTAATTGACATCTATGAGTGCGGTCGTAAGAGTCTTAGATTTTATTGAAAAGTTATGTCTATTATAGCAGAACAGTTGCATTGTTAATTTAATATGACTTATTTTATATTTTATCAAAATAAAAAATATGATCGTACATTACGCGCGACAGAGCCCAATGTGATAGAAGTGACAACGGCCCCCATGTCACCAATGCTTCGTAACACTCCGCCTTCCGCTGTAACAATCGCAGAATTATGATAAAATTTCATTTTTTTTAATAACTAAGAAAGCATGAACTGAAAACTACCAAATCGTAAAAAATACATTTTATACGGAGTTGCAGAAACATCCAATGTACGAGTTAGTAAAAAAATGATAAAAAAAACCTTGACTCATATAAATAAAAAGCACAGTTTCGTTGATTTGAAATACATTATGTCCAACCTCTAATGTGATGCACATTAACAAACGCATGCATTCACAAACATATAATATACAAATACAAATGTACGGTAGTACTATTTAAATTATGCGATTCGGCTATATTCGTCTAGCTTCGGAAATCCGAATGTATTAAAAACATACCTATATAGAGTTATTACACATAGTTAATCATTACGCTTAAATTTAGATTAGGCCAGCTTATTTAAAAATAAAAGTATAAGGTGTAGAGCCGAAGCGCATAATTTAAAGTAGTACTGTATACTTTTGCAAACTTGTGCAATTGTTGCTTACTAATTAACATACTTTAAAAAAAAATCTGCGCCAGAGTAAAGTTTACTTACCTGGTTTAAGTTCTCCGTCTGGCGCTGCTTGTAATTAAATTTTTAAAAAAATACTTGGAATTAACATTATTAAATAGAATTTTTAGAGTCTACTTTCAAATTAGCTGTACACTATACACTGTATATTAATAATGACGTCAGTCTCTTACAATGGTAGGTTTTAGAACTACACTATTGTTTCATAAATAAAGTTTTTTTGCTTAGCTGAATAAATGAGAAAAAGAATTATACCCACACTCGACTTCCCCTGAAATGCCGCTCGTTTCATGGATTAGATCCAACGCCGTGACACAATCCAGGATGCTCAGCAACATCTTGGTTAAGCGGAGTAGATCGCTGAAGCTGCCAATTTAGAATAGAATGCCAATTTCAGAAAAAAACTGATTTAACCGATCAGCATTAAAATTTCAACCACTAAGGGATCTATGATGTGATGGCTAGGGTCTAAAATAGTAACTATAAATAATTTTAAGTAATTAAAATTATTTGTTGTTTTATTCTAATCTTCAAGCTCTGAAGAAATAGGACCTCTGAAGAATATTTCAGAAGAGAATTTGAAATATTCTGAAAGTAGTTCGTCGTAAAGACAGACGTGCGCGCGCAAAGTAGTTCGTCACACATACATATACAAATGCGCGCGTGCGCACCCATACACGCATACTCAAACGCACTTTTTCTTCTGCTTCTTTCATACCAATAGAACTAATAACACAGATACCTGTAGAATCCAAAGTAGATGAGTTCCCTGGCCAACTTGACCACCTCGAAGGTGAGTTTGTTTTGATCGTGGTCGTTGAAGTACCACGTGCGACTGACCACGTTACACAGGTAGTCCTCCACAAACACTATCGTTGACGTGAATTGTTCTTTCACCTTCTCTCTGGTCGCGTCGGGGCCACTCTTTACGCATTGATAGCTAAAATACAGGAACATTAGTAAATGGGTCGTATTTTTATGTACGTCCATAATTAATTCAGAATATAACTTAATAGCGTAAATTAGAGGTTTTTCTGCACCACTTTCATCTAGCATTAAGTTAAGTCAAATGGGATGCGTAAACTCATACTACGTACAGACCAAGCCATTCCAAAGATGTAAGTATATTTTTTACGAAGGAGAAAAGAAAAGGTCCGTCGTTTATTTTGGTATGTTTTGTAACACGGCGTTAGGGAATACTTATGGTTGTACAAAATGATCTTTCATTCCATGATTTTCCATAGAAAACGATTAAAACATACACAGTGAAAATTACTAAGCGCAATCTAAGAATGCAAAACACTAAACTAGATCGTTGACTGAATTTTCATTACTTATTTGATATATTTTCACTATACTTGATCACTTCAAAAATCGTAATTCAACAAAACCTGTCATTGAACTGGTCTATGGTAATTAAGTTTTGTAGAAACTTTGAGCTATTAGATCTAGAAATTTAGGGTAAAGAACTTACTTAATCAACGTTAAAAATCAACGTGACTTGCATTTGGTATTGACGTCAATCCAATTTTGTTCGCAGCATTTTTATAACGCAATGTATTGAGGCAAAGAAAGTATTCTCACTCGAGCACGTGGATGCGGTCTGCGACCTCGGTCCAGAGGCGCGCGTACTTGACGGGCGTCACCGGCTCCTGCGGGTCGCGGTCCACGTGCAGGTGCAGCATCAGGCGGCAGAAGGACGCGCGCACCTCGTACGGCAGGCTCGAGTTGTACATGCATCTGGACACACCCCACCACGCCCTGTCACTACTACGACCTTGCATTTCAAGCGTAAATCGAATTGTGTGGGTCGACGGTAACAACAGTCAAACTCACAAACAAAGAGTATATAAATACTACGTAATAAGAGGCGGATCTTCCATAGATATAAAGCAAACCCGAATTTTGTATGAAGTTTGGCTTAAGTGACACAAGACACTTGACAGACACATGGTGAAAAGGTATAACCCGTTTAATTTGAAAGTAAGTCTAAATGCATTCAGATTTAAGGCAACTAGTGTCATATGATTTAGGTGAAAAAAAAAACATAGCAAACTTGATTATTTTGTTTTTTTATATGAATGTTGCGCCAAATTGTTCCCCGTGTTGGTCCGGGCTCCTTTGCAGAATAGACTATCAATCTTCCTGCCAGGCAGCTCGTAAAAGGCGAGCATAGGCTCACCGTCACTAGCACCGTGACATCTGACAATGTGGTAGAGTTTCGCAGCGACTCGCCCGGATTAGTACTGCCGCCTTACCTATTCCTGCTGCCATAACGTCATGGCGTGTTCCGGTTCAGAGGGCAAGGTAGCCGGTAAACTTACTTTTGTTTTAGGCCTAACATCTCAGCCTCGGGTTGGCAACGCACCATTACCACATTTGGTGTCTATAGGCAACATGAATATCTTACCATCAGCAAATCCGTCTGCTTGTTTGCCTTCCAGTATCATAAAAAAAACTGGTCCCAAAGTTCATGACAAATGAAACTACAATCTATGTTAAATGACAGGTAACCAGTTAGCTGTATTCTACTTAACTACTACTAAAACCACACTAACATCAAAAATGAGAGTATGTTACGTTTTCACGGCTAAACCGCTCAATTTGAATTAAATTTGTTATGCATGTAGTTAAAGAATCATACCGAGATTACTTTTTCCAAAAATCAACCACTAGTAATCGATAAAAAGATAAAAAAATGTAGTATTTTCGAGCGAAATCGCTTAGTTAAAAAAAATCTAAGAAACTTAAAAAGTTGCCTTAACTACCTGTAGGGTTACTCATGAATCTAGATATCACGGGAATTCGAAACTGGAATCGTATATATCACTTTACGTACTTTTGAACACAGTACTAGCGGATTATTAACATTTAGTTACAAGTTACAACTAAATTCAACGAATCCGATAAAATAATCAATTTTTCACTATTAACTACTTAAGTGTTAATAATAGTATTGTGTTGAAGACTATCTAAAATGACATGCTTACTCGATTCCAATTTCCAATATTGCATGAATCGAGATTTATGAGTAACTCTACTGGACCCGTGGAACTCACATTTAGGCAAGTTGCTAGCAAAATTAGACAACTGCCAGCTGACAGCTAAAAATTTTTTCAAGTTTCAAATCTAGAGTAAATTTAATCTTGTAAAAGTCTTAATTTACTTGGTAATCAAATTTATGTTCAGCTGCTGGGATAAGCTGTTGAGCGCCAGGTATTGTCGGTTGAGACACATGTTGGAGAACAGGTCGAGCTGGTGGCGGTAGTAGTCGAGAATGGCGGCCGACTCGCTGCGAGGGTCTTCTGACGCTTCTTTGGCCAGCTGCGACAGGAGCTTTGAGCCCTGACAGAGTATTCATTAACAAATATATTCAATTTTAAGATAATAATAAATAGATTAAAAATCCTGACATTATTTTAACATTCAACAGTTCAGAAATATAAAAAAAACCAAGATCTAACGAAATGTTAAAAATAAACAAAATTACCGTCTCCTTTCAAAGATAGTGAAGTTACTGCCTAATGCCCAATTTCAATACCCTATTTAAGAGAAGATTGCTGTTATAGATCACTTACAAGGCAATCCCTTAAGCTTTTCAATAAAAGAATTAAAAATATCTTAGCAAAAAACTAGTAGGCCGTAGATAAATTATATATTAAATTATAGACTACTAGGCCATAGATAATAAAATTATTATTAAAAAAATTACCTTCTTGTCATTCCAAAATAACATGACATCATCCTCCATTTTCGATGTATTTTCATACTTTACTGAAGCCAATCTGAAACAAACTACTATTTAATAGGCAAGTAGCATAAGAAACAAAAGATTGGTAAAATGTCTAGGAACTTTGCCTGTTTAAAGTCCGGTAACTACGAGTATATTTTTAGACGAAGCATAGCCTAAAATGCAAGAAATCACTTTACCTTTGCTCGTTACATTTATTTATTAAATTGTTCTCGTTACTTTTATACCAATTACGGATGGATATACTTATGGATAATGGAATTCGTTGATTATAGGAATTAGAGATAAACCAATAATAATTAACAGCATGTAAGATCACCTTGTTTCAATGAGTATGTCGGCATTGTTTGCACACAGGACACTTTTACAGATAAGCTCCTGGGTTACGGCTATGGCTTTTTTGTTCGATATGCAGAGGTCGCTTAGGTAATCCAAGAAGCGAGACTGCCATGTTTTCATATTTTTACGGACAAGTCCTGAAAACAAAACTCCGTCATTATTCAAACACACTTAAAAATAAAATTCAAACTGTATCTAACATTGTAATATCAAAAAGGGCAAAAGTTTTTGATAAAATAAAAAAAAAAATATTGAAATAAATTGTAACTTACCAACAAAAGTTTCAATCTCGGACGCAGTGATATGTTTTTCTAGAAGTTTCCTATTATTATGTAGAAGAGCCGTAATTGTATCTTCTGCTAGTATATCGTAACCTATTTGTTTTTGCATGAAACCGAAATGTTTTGCAATATATTCCTAAAACAAAATACAATATTCTGTTAAAATTAGAAGAGAAGAGACCGACTCGAGGTTAGCGCACACCGTAAAAATTCTCAAGTTCATAACCTGATAGAGATTGCGTGATCTCTGTTTATGCATCTGGGTGATTATGAAATTATTTAGGTAAGTATATTATATTTCTGATTACTTAAAAAAAAGTATCTTCACGCCCATATCCCCGAAGAGGTAGTCAGAGGTACAACCAAGGCACCTACGACTAGCCGAAGACACTAAGTCCCACAATGTGGTA
>NJDC01003070.1:0-10173 GCA_002245475.1 Calephelis virginiensis
TGTGAAGGAAGCAAGACAGGTTTGTCAGGATCGTGAGGTCTGGCACTTGATACTCTTTGCCTACACCGTAAGGGACTTGGCGTGAAGATATGTATGCATGTAATATTAACACGAAATTCAATAATTATGAAAAAAACTTCGACCATCTTTTCTCTCGATGGCGCCAAAACTCCGCTATTGTAATTATTAACATCATTGCTCACCATGAATAAGTGTTTGTAGAATAAATAGGATAAATTTAGAAATCTGGAGGAAATTCGGTCGTAAAATCTGTCTGCTATTAACTTTTTTGTCCTACAGTAAGCAACGCAACTGTTTGACCCTTTTACAACAGTTTTAAAGTACTTTATGAGGCTAAGTTATTTGCGTTCCTTATTGTACTGTCAGATACAAAGTAAATATTATTTTACTACGTTTAATGGTGATATTAAACTGACATACTTACATATTTTTTTTTACATATTTTTGACATAAATAAATGTTTATATTTTTCCACACCGCTGTTAATGCTACCAATTACAATCATACATCGTATTTGATAAGATCTAATTAAATAAAGAAATAGTCCCATGTATTTTTATCACAAACATTTTCTTTAATATAACCTTACATTGCATTACCATATATTTATGCATTTATTTAGTAGAAAGGCTTTATACTTTGCGAGTTTAGTATCAAAAGAATAGGTATGAAGGAAAAGTTTATTCTCTAGAGACGAGACCATTAACGTAGTTTAAAAAAGTGAAATAAAATCATCTAGAAGGAAAGAGTACCATGACATCTAGGATTTACTTGTCTTATGTCTACGATAATACAGATAGAACACTTTAAAATATAACTGCTAATTCCAAATATCGTTGTTTTATCTGTCACGTCCGAAAATAATCAACACAGTAAGCAAATAGTTCAAAATAAGTATGACTGAGTAATTTGGAAAAGACAGCATACGATAACGATCGATTGATAAAGAAGGGATTAAAGATTTGTACTCACTAGTGATTTATATTGTGTTTAGAAATAAAACTAAATTTGTTTCTAGAAATAGGCATGAAAATGAAAATGCAATCATTCATTTATCATTTAGTTTACAAAATATGACATTATAAGCCTAGTAGCATTCCTCGACCAGTGAAATTACAGGTTTTTACCTCCTGAATGAACTCTTTAATTTAAAAAAAATCCTTAAACTATTTAATTCGTTGGGGGTATTACAAGAATATAATTGTCACATTTTTAACATTTCCTTTTAAGACTATAATTGTCACATTTTTTAACATTAATTTTTAGACTAAGGGTACAAAATAGAAGTCAAGAACTAGTAAGATTTTTTTTCTAACTATTTACATTACTTTATTACATTCTCCTGAAATGTTTTTAGTTTAAATCACATTATTACTTTTACATTATGTTTGTAATAACGTCAATTAAAATTACTTCATTTTGATGTAAAAACAGATACAAAACATACACACTTTTACATTTGGGTTGTACCTATCTATTTGCAAATCTTAAAAATCTGTAACAATGAACTGAATATATGTATTTAAGAAAACGCAATTGGCATAACCTACTGGAACCCTTTTTTTTTGCATTTTGAGTCCGCGACTGTTTTCTCAAAGTGTTGGCACTGGCGCGGTCTCTCCAGCGACTCTTTCAGCTCACCTATTCATTAGGCTGCAAATAAATCATGAAAAAACTTCAAGGTCGTGGCATAACGCTTTAGTATGACCCATAACCATAACTTCCTCGTTCTCCAAAGTTATAGAATCCGTAATAAATCACCAGTTCTAAGGTACCTAGACCACCAGCTGTTAAACGATCGACAGTACGGTTTTCGACATGTTCGTTCAGCTGGTGATCTTTCAGTTTAGTTGAATCACTAATGGGCGTCAACCGTTGAAAGCAACGCTATTAAAAGAGACATTGGTTGCTAGTTTGGATATAGCGTAAGCCTTTGAACGGGTGTGGGACAAGGCGTTCCAACCGAATCTTCCATACTACGTCTTCCTGAGAAATTAAGCAATTAGGTCATTATTTTGTTGACAGAGCTTAACATTCAGGTCGTTGTCGGTGGTGCTTGCTCGGAATTTAAGTATGTCTGTTTGGCTAGGGACGAAAGGGTACAGGTTTGAATCCTGACTTAGCCGTTTCTTTTTTATAAAATATTGTAGGAATTTAACCCAAGATCAGAGCAAGTGCTAAAATTAATGTCTCTCAGTTCTGGTATTCCCCAAGGTTATGTGCTTTTTCCCCACACGGTTTCTTCTGCATATAAACGAAATGTTGGAAATTAGTAACACTCATAGGCGTAGACCATACTGCTATAGAAGCCAACCTAATATTTCACGGAAACACTTCATCGAGAGCCGGAACCAACTTGTGTCTGAAGTCGTGAATCTTTTGTCTGAAATCTCGTGTTGGGGCAAGGAGAATGTGGTGCAATTTAACCCAAGAGAGACAGAAGTTTCAGCGCTTTCCGCTAAAAAGACTCCATTTGTCGTGTTTCCGATTTGAGAATGTTTCCATAAGTGCCACAACCTACATTGATATACTCGGCGTTGACGATTCGAGTAATGTTCAGTTTAAAGGCAAAAATAGCGTCAAAAAACTTGCTTAATAAAGTGAGACAGTACTTTAAGCCAACCCATGGCTTGCAACTTTATAAAACGCAAATATCCGCATCCAATCGGCTTCGTTCTTTAACGTTGGGTAGAGATGTTGGATCAAACAGTGTTTTCTACCGCAATTTATCATCGGGAATGCTCAAAGAAGTTATTTGGTTTGATTCCCTTCGTTTCATCTACGGATATCGCATCAGAGTTTAAGTTATCATGGCCGTCACCATGATGAGTGGCGGTCTATAACCGTCCGATTCGGAAGACATTTTTTAACCCGCACAACGTCTTTGTGAAACCAGTTATAAAAGGGTGGTATTTCCACTTAGCAACCTTAAAAAAGCGTGCTCATTTCTTAAAGGTCGACAACGCATCTTTGATACTTCTGGAGGTCTGAAGATGGTTATAACTTTTAAGAACCGGCAACACATTAGCAACTGTTTCTTTGTTAGCCAATTGTGACTATATTACATTAGGTTGCCGTCTACTATCTTTTTTTTATTGGGTAGACTAGGTATACTCCAATAGTGGTTGCATACAAATTATACGGCGATTAGTTCAACCCTTTTCGAGAAGTATTGAGTACCTAACATGTATTTATATGGTTACTTAGACAATATTATTTTAAAATACCACAGATTTTGTGCGTAGTTGCTATCAGATTTTGTAAGTAGTCGTCGGGGGCTTGGTGGGATTCCATTCTGGGCATAATTTGTTAATATCAGTTGTATTTTTATTATTATCCATATTTATCACCAACAGGTAATCAGTGTTATAGTTTCCTTTACCTTACATAAAAAAGTTACAAGTATACATACCTATAATATGAGAATATAATGATGAAATGAAAATCTAAAAGTGCATGGTTATGTAAAAAGAATTTCTATGTTGCATTGGTTATTAACATTAAAGCGCTTTGAAATATGTTACTGAGATAAGGTTTGTTCCAGAAAACAATTTTAAATTTCAAAATTTTAAATTTTAAAATTTAGCTTATCGGTTTCACCGTATAAAATTCACCAGGGCTAACACAACTCTAATCTGGTATAGTAATATGTGAGGACTATTAGGTTGTCATATTTTATTGTGTTTTCTTTTATCCAGCCGGTTTCACTGTATATGTATCATCAGGATTAGCACTAATCTAACCTAATATATTAATATAAGGGCTATAAGATTGCAATATTCCTGATGATGGTTACACATTTTTTCATTATTATGTTTTAACTAACCGCTACCGTTAACTATAGTAACAATTCACGAAATAAATGTTCTCGTGATTCATATTTTTAACTGACTTCGAAAAATATCTCTGGACAAGTTACACCAATTGAATCTAACCCCAAAGTAAGCAAATTATATGCTTGTGTCATGGGTGTTAGTCAACGATTCTAATACATAGAAATACTTACATAGATACTAGAATAAATTTAATAAACACCCAGACCCGGAAATGCAGACATCTAAATGTTCATCACACAAATGCCTGCCCCCGTCGGGAATCGAACCCGAGCCTCGCGGTTGTTCGGCGTAGTTAGGCGTGTTCGCTAGCCACTCGACCAACGAGGCGGTCAACTAAAACATAATTTAAAAAAATTAAATTACCCGAGAAATTACACGTGGTTTTAATAAATTATGTCTAAATTTTGTTCAGTGTTATTGTGTTTATTATATTATTCCGTGGTAAATGTAAACACGCCCTTACATCACGAATACTGTTATCAAATTATAATCACCACCAGAACACGTGCGATTGCAAAGTGCCACACGCCGTCATCGGATGTGACAATTTAAGTACACATTGTAGATTGTTGTTATGACAAGTACATTTAATTTTTTTTTGCAATAAAAAAATGATATGTTTATGTACTTTCAGGTACACGAGTTACACAACAATAATAAGTATACGCAAACAAATTACACAGTGCAAAAAAAGATGTAACAACCAAAAGTACAGAAATACAGTTTATTTTTAAACGTTTTACTTTTCTTTTTCTCAACAATTTTCTACATACATACATATCTTCACGCCAAGTCCCTTACGGGGTAGGCAGAGAGTATCGAGTGCCAGACCTCACGATCCTGACAAACCTGTCTTGCTTCCTTCACATTCATAACCCTTTCCATACAAACACGCCAGTTTCGGAGACTCTTGACACCACCCTCGGATAATATCCGATTGATCTGATCGTGAAATGTCAGCCTTGGTCTCCCCGGGTACCTACATCCATCCACATTGTGTTTTGTGAAACTGTTTTTATACAATATAATGTATGTTAATAAGAAATTATGTGAACTATTTTTAATTTAGATCCGAAATGAAATGAAAATGACTTATTTAAATAAATAAATATACATTCTTGCACAAATTACACTAAATGATTTAACACCAAATTAATTATATGCTTGTGTTATGGGATTTTTAAAAATTACTTAAATTAATAACAAGTAACAAGAAAAAAAATAATAATCCCAGAACCGGAAATATAAATATCTATGTTCATTACATAAATGCCTGCCTTTATCGTGATTTGAGGCTCGATAGGCTTGCCACCTATCACATTGTGGGACTTAGTGTTTTCGGCTAGTCGTGGGTGCCGTGGTTGTGCCTCTGCCTAACCCTTCGGGGATATGGGCATGAAGATGAAGATGCTTTATTACTAATTTCATTTTTAATTCTCCAAATTTCTGCCCTTTTTAAATTTTATAGTTGTAGCTATAGCCGTGGTATATAGGGCTAGCCAGAAAAATTATGCAAGGGAAATTTCTGGTATACATCTCAACGAACATAATTTTTTTAATTATGTTATTGTTTGTGACCTCCTCTGTGTCCGGCGGCGGATTTGACTTCTTGAAATCCCTTGATGTGGGACTTAGTGTCCTCGAGTTCTCGTGGGGTGCCCTGGTTATGCCTCTGCATACCTCTCGGGAATATGGGCGTGAAGATACTTTAATTATGTTTTTGGGAAATTCTGCATATTTATCACCAACAGGTAATCAGTGTTATAGTTTCCTTTACCTTACATAAAAAAGTTATAAGTATACATACCTATAATATGAGAATATAATGATGAAAATCTAAAAGTGCATGGTTATGTAAAAAGAATTTCTATATTGCATTGGTTATTAACTTTAAAGCGCTTTGAAATATGTTACTGAGATAAGGTTTGTTCCAGAAAACAATTTTAAATTTCAATTCTTATCGGTCTCGTGCTGTTACCAGAAATATACAATTATTTTTGCACTCCATATCTCTATATCTGTTGTAAGTCGCAGATTGTTTTTAATATTATAGGCAATTATGTGCGAAGTAGAATTCTTAATTAGTTTTTAAGATTTTTTAAATTTTAATTTATTTATTTATTAAGATACATAAGGATAGCGGTTATTTCCTACGTCCATAAACCTTCAAAGGGTTTATGCGAATGTAACACTTCACAGTTTAAATAATTTTACATAATATAACGATAAAACACAGAAAGAAAAAAATAAAGTTACTGGCAAAGTCTTAATTTAACCCGGCTTATATTCACAATAGCAAATAGATTGCAGAATCTGGTTTCGAATGCTTAGCAGCTATAGGTACTTCCTTTTTAGGGTTGAGTAGCCGAACCAACTATCGAATAAAATAAAAACGGAACAGGATAAGTCTTTAATTACATTAAGATTTCTAAAATCATTTTTAAACACTTCTTTAGTTGGAAAATGTGTCCCTCGAAAATATGTTGATACATAAAAATAGAAACTGTAGAAAAATATTTTCATAAACCGCGAATAGGTATGTATTTTTTAAGTGAAATGTAAGCGAATATTACTACATAGTAAAAAACAAAGTTGTTACCTCTGTCCCTTTGCATACTTGAATCTTTAATACTACGCAACTGATTTTGATGCGGTTTTTTTTAATAAATAAAATGATTAAAGAGGAAGGTTTGTATGTATATTTCATAACCGTGCAAACCCGGGGCGGGCCGCTAGTATAGGATATATGGCAAGAGACAACTGTTGCCTATTGTGGACAAATATTGTTTTAACTGGTGCTTTGCTGTCGACTTTGTGTCCCCATCCTTTCCTATTTCTATACATCTTAAAATGTAAGACCGTGGAACTCCCTATCCATCGACATTAATTAATATAATTAAATATAATAATTAGACAGTAAAACCATGACTTTTGATGTAACGTATAGGTAGGTATATTCTCTTACAAATTCTACGAAATACATATTACTTTAAAATTTAAATGCAGTGAAACTACACAAAACTGACTTCAACTGCAGTAATAAGTGGTTTGACACCCAATTTCAATAACCTATCCAAGATAAGAGATAGCTATTTAAACAATAGATCAGTTTCAATAACTTGAATTTTTCAATAATGAACAAGGATATCTTAGCAAAAAACTTTAGTATATCTATCTCTAATATAAAAATTGGTCATAAGTAAGCAATCAAATGACTAAAAACTAAAAAGTATTAAAGTTAAATTAAATAATCAATAAATTAATTGCTATTGAATGTAGGACCCTAGGTGGCCTAACACAACACTTTATCTAATAAAAATAATGATCCAAACTACGTACTCCGTAGAAAGCTATGTGTGGTAAACATAAAAAAACACAAGTGGAATTGAGAATCTTTTCCACTTATCGTCGGTTGGAAAAATAAAATTAATCTCAATCCTAAGGCCACTCATGGCCTCGGGGCCACATTCGTGAGCGTGGACTGATAATTATGTCTTACGAAGATTTGCTCCATATTGCATCATTAGACTGGTGACTTATTATGATAAGAATTTAATTGAGAACAATTAAAGTACCAGTTTAATGCCGCATTGGCGTCACGGCTTGCCACTATCGTTTTCCAGTCCAAAGGGTAGCTTGTTCCGAAAGAGATTTAACAGCTAATAAGGTAGGCAACGCATTATTACTAATGTTAGAGGCGTTTGTAAGATTAGCAAGATTATGATTCGGGTTCTGAATTTGGATGTTTGTTAATTACTCGAATTCAAAATATAAAGTCTGTAATTTCTAATTGCTAAATTTTATCTTTATATTATACGTGATGCCAAAACTTTTAGAGCATAAAATTTGGCACACTTATAGTTTATGAGTAGGAGAAGTACAGAATGCTAATATTCTTCAATAACAATGCTTATAAAGTACATTAAATCAATAAATAAAACATTACCCACACTACCATGCATTTGACACACACAAACAAATATTATATTGATGATAACGATAAAAGATCACAGATGGCGCACTAAAAAGTTTGGAAACTAAGTAGTTGGTCTTGAAAAATAAAGATGGCTTTCTTATCAACAAGATATTAAAATTTATTATGGTCGAATTTTGACCAATAGGCGACCACTAGTTATTATTATTACAATATATATATTTTTTTATGATATTGGAAGGCAAACAAGCAGACAGATTTCCCGAAGTTAAGAAATTCACGCCGCCTAGAGACACCAAAGGTGGTAATGGTGCGTTGCCAACATCCCGGGTTATTAGGCCTCGATCAAATGTAAGTTTACCGGCTACCTTACCCTCCAAACCGGAACACGCCATGACGTTATGGCGGCAGGAATAGGTAAGGCGGTGGTACCAATCCGGATGAGTGGCTGCGAAACTCTACCACCTAGTCAGATGTCACGGTGTTAGTGACGGTAAGCCTATGCTTGCCTTTTACGAGCTGCAAGGAAGGTAGATGGTCTATTCTACAAAGGAGCCCGGACCAACACGGGGAAAAAATGGAATAATTTGTAAAATATGATCTTTGGAATAAAATAATCCGAACTAAGTTTTATTGATTTATGGCACAATTTAAAGTATCTTTACGCCCATATTCCTGAAGAGATAGGCAGAGGCACAACTAGGGCAACCACGACTAGTCGAAGACACTAAGCCCCATAATGTGATTGGTGGCAAGCCTATCGCCAACCGGGCACATTTCTAATCTCAAGCAACATTTTTTTAGAAAATTGGAAAACATTTTCTCTTTGTAGTCCGATTCCCAGGAATCGAACCAGGAACTTATGAAGTCACCAACACCTGGACCGCTAAGCCACAGACATTTTGACTTTTACCCTCTCCCACGGAAATTGTGTTAGTAAGCGGGATAAAAACTATAACCTTCCTCAAAACGCTTAGTACCTACCTGCCAATTCGCGTTACGATCGATTCAATAGGTATAGCACAGTCTCCGTGATAGTCTGGATCCACTGAGTATTTTACCTTTCTGCCAGGTAGCTCGAAAGGGACGAGCACTGGTTAAAATATAGGACTGTACTAACAAGACCACTGCTGGCAGAGTGCTGTGCAGAATCCATCGTCTTAACTATTCTTGCCACCATAATGACAATGTCATTTTCCAAATCGGTGGAAGAAGGAACTTGTAGACTTGTAATATTACAATATATAAGCACCATATTAGCCACGGTTGTCTCTTATGATCAGAAGATTCGTGTGCTTTTTTGCTGACATAAATATTCCATCAGGATAACTTTTCTTTATCTTTATCATCTTGTCCGGAGGGAAGAGTAGCCGGTAGTTTTGTCCAATAGGCCTAACATTCCAGCCGCAGGACAGCGACGCACCTGTAACGTATATGGTATCTGGCCTGCGGTTGACTCTTCACCATCAGGACAAGCACGTTTGTTAGCTGGTATTACATAAAAAAATGGCATGAAGCAAGGTCGAGATACAGAAAGAAATACAGACGTTTTGACGTGACAACGTCTTATAATTCGATGGAGTCGGCTGTACGCACCACGACTCATGCGGCGTTACCTCGCTTTGAAGCGTTCCATTTAAGGCTTGAAGTGCAAGCGTGAGCGCGGGACGAGCGACAAAGAGGCACAATCGGCCTTTATTCTTATGACATTGTCACGTTCAATTACCGTCAGTAAACCGACTTTACAGACAACAGCTTCTTTTTTAATGTCTTCAAGATTTCACTCTTCCACAGTTCTTTGTAAGCATAAACTTATGTCATGATATCCGTGAGTAACTCTCATGTAACAAGGTTACCTACCAAAACGACAAAGTTTGGTATTGCCGTATTCTGGTCCGGAGGGTATGGCAAGTGGTTATCTTGCTCATTAGGCCAAAAACTCCCGCCATAGCTGCGTCGCCTAACATTAATGGTCACGATTATCACATATCATAAAGAGAGTCCTGTTCTTTGTTCAATGTCTTACCAGATGAAGCATACTCAGTGCTTGCTCCGCGCTTATTTAAGCAGGAAGAAGCATCTAGGTGAGCACTTAATAAGCCCAAAAAATCATAAGTTAATTAATACGAAGAGCTTATCTATTCAAGATTGTGATCACAATAGAGCTTTGTAGGTCTCAGTGATAATCGTTTATTGTTGCCCAACCTCTTTTTATCTTATGAAAAATGCATAATTTGTAAAACTATAGGTAATAAAATATATAATTTGTAATTGTAACTTATCTAAAAATATTTGAAGAAACTTTTAACAGATAGATCGTTTTATAATTAATAGTAGTATCTTCAAATTCAAATTCAAATTCAAAATAGCTTTTATTACGTA
>NJDC01003070.1:18814-49641 GCA_002245475.1 Calephelis virginiensis
TTGTCATGTTTTTTTACCGATTAGTCATAGTTAAGATTTAGAATTACTAAAAATCGTTGTTTTTGTACAGACATTTTTAAATATTACAAGTTAAAGTGTAAATAAATTATTAACCAAATAAAAAGTTTACAAAAACATTATGGAAATGTCGAATCGAAATATTTTGGAGAAGGTAGAATATTACAGAATTAAAACTAAAAATATATTAGCTAACATGTAAAACAATTTGAAATTAATGTTGCAAAAAAATATGTAGTGATCAAGCGATCAACAGTGCAGCAATTAATAGTACATACATACATATCTTCACGCCAAGTCCCTTACGGGGTAGGCAGAGAGTATCGAGTGTCAGACCTCACGATCCTGACAAACCTGTCTTGCTTCCTTCACATTCATAACCCTTTTCATACAAACACGCCGGTTTCGGAGACTCTTGACACCACCCTCGGATAATATCCGATTGATCTGATCGTGAAATGTCAGCCTTTTAATAGCAATTAATAGTACCTCCTACTATTCCTTTTATGTGTTGTTACAATTTTGTTTGACCTCCGGGGCTATTCAGCATGTTTTTAGATGATCACTGGGTAAAGTGTACATCAAATAATGTATTTTGTATTTGCTATCTCCATTACATTTCTGTTAATGACAGGAGATAGCAAATAATTATAATGTAATGTATGTATTAGGTTACTTATCGTACCAATTTGTTACTTTAAAATCAACGTATTTTTAAAGAGAACGTGAAAAATGCGATTCTATAGAATTTAGCGTATAATTTTAAACTAAATATAAGTTTGCGAACTCTATATTGTAGAGCTCAAATGGTCGTCTCTAGGCGATAATCAGTGCTACCGTTCGTGTAGCGTAGTTTGTAAACAGGAAAGTTACCGAGCACGCGCTGAGGCTACGGTGTCATAGGTCTGCGGCCTTAACCTTTTTAAATATTTATCGTTAGGCGAGTGCTGTTTATTTATAAATCCCACCTTCAGAACGATATAGATAATCAAATTCTTAATATTAAGTAGTAAAAACATGTCTTTTCGTACTAATATAGACAAAATATTAAATAAACTGTACAGTTTATATTATTTAAATGTCAAATTATATAATATTATTTTTATAAAACGTATTTTTTTAGTTAGTACATCTCATTCTAAAGGTGTGATATTTCAAATAGTTATTACTATTTCAAATAGTTCATAAGAATTTGATAAATTCAAATTAAAATGGAAATCTGTTCTTTAGTTGACTCTGCTTTTATAATATTATTGTCTTTAGGTATATTTATTTGTATAGAGTTTGTTGAATAAATAATACTGTTTAGTAGTTTTAATGTAAGTACCTTTTATGGTCGAGACAAAATAATTAAATTGAAATCCATAAGGAACTTTTTAAACCTAAATTTTGTTGAATTCTGTTTTTAATTTTTGACTTACCTTTTAACTTAATAAAATAATATATATGTCGTTAAAATTATTGTAAACAGATTTCAACGTATACGATAATACCAAGGACAGTAAAAAGACAGAAATCATTTTTGTAATAATATTTTTTATTAAATTATTCTTTTCTTATTTTCCACATTGTGAAATTTTAACGATTATAAAAATAACAATCCGAACCCACTCAAAGTCGTGGTCCGATACATCTCAATATAATAATATTCTTTAATATCACAAATATACTTATGAACTACGATTAAAGCTTTCAAGTTGACTTACGAGCTAGTTTAACCTACATTAACCAACTGTGAGATCTAAACTCTTCAATCACTAAACTGGTGGATGAGGGCGAACACTAGAGGGGCATGCGACTCCGACGGTTGTGGAACAGATGTGACCGCGGAGCCGGGTCCGCCGTCTCCGAGCTCCGGGCTTACCACGGCCTCCACACTGCCGAGATCTTGCTGTAACTGTTTGTGGTGCAATCCAAGGGAACTGCGGTGTGCACTGGAACCGGAGATGCTGGTGGTGATGGAGTCACATAACCCGACGAGGAAGATACAGTAGATAGAGCAGGGCTAGGTGGACTGGCGGGTGGGGTGTCACTGCCAGCTGAGCGTTGGATGTCGTTCAATCGGTGACCCAGGTGTGTCATCAGTTGTGTTCCAAGTCTCACGTCAACTCCAGGAATAGAGGCCAAACAGCGGGACACTTCGTTGGCAGCATGAGTGAAGCCAGCTCTGAAGCGATCAGCATCGACCGTTGGGTTCAGAGATAGCCGACGTTGACGACGTAATTTGTGCAGATGACGAACTGTCAATTCCAAGATATCAGCCTTCTCCAACTTCGCAACATTTTCACCTTCTGATTGTAGAGCGCTGACCATCAGCTCTTTAAGTTCATCGAGGCAACGATTGATGCGAGCGCGCCTTTTGCGCTCAAGCATCGGTTTCATAACTTTGCGATATTGATAAGTGCGCGAGACGGGTTGCGGCCCGTCATCCGAATGCGGATACGCGATATCGTAAGACATGGTAGACATAGTGTTTGTGAGTTGTGTTTGCGTCGAGCGTCGAACGCGGAATGTGGTGAATTGGTCGGGCGGGGGCTTATATAGGTTGGTGAGGGCGCGCGATCGTGGGAACGCGGCTCGCCGTCGAGTTCCCACACGCGCCACCTGTGCGAGGCAGCTGCCGCCGGGGCGCGGGGGGCCACGCGCCTCCGCCGCGCGTGCGCGCCGTAAACAATCGCCGGCGCACGCCGCGACGCCGCACACACACCTATTGTTACTGACGCTTACTCCATTCGACCATACGATCCTAGTACTTGATGGCTAATCTAATACCAATTGACTATGTGACTCTTGTGCTTATTAGCGAACTCTACATTTTATAGCTATGCAGTAATCATACACATTTGCAGCTTACAGCGAAACTCTACAATAAAAATGTGAATTAATAAGGAAATTGCAATTTTACGTTTTATTATAATATATAAACTTTTTAGACATGTAATTCATACGTAAATTTATTGGTAATATCAATTTGAAAAAAGCTCAGCACTTATTATTTTTTATACAGCAATAACTCTTAAAATCACAAATTGCTGTCCATATCTAAAAGAATATTTAACCGTCTTTAGGTTGATATGATATAAATTATTTTTATATTGCCACAAGGTACAAATAAAAATGTGAATAAAACAATTGAGATTTTTTTGCGTTTATATTACAGTAAGTAAATAAATACTTACTGTAATAGTTGTAAGAAAACAATGTTTTCTTAACTCTGTACTTGTTATTATTATTTACTGTGTTTTACTAGCATTTACTATTTAATGTAGATAGCTTAAGTTTCATTGCACTTAAGGTCTATTTTCAGTTTTTTCCTCAAATTATAAATCCTTTATTAATTGTAGAGTCTTTTGAGGATCTAAATTATAATGAAAGGAAAGGAATATCATTTTATTTATGATCTCATGTATTGCTACTGTGATATACTAATAAAATATATTGTACAAGAGCCACAAGCGCGTCTTAGGTCAAACATTTAAATTATACAATGTTAGGTTTGGTTAAAGTAGCTGTACTATAAACGACAAATACACTTGACCTATGTATCTGACCTATATTACTTGATTTGCAATTCACGTTTTATAATCCGATTGCCATTGTAGTATACTTAATAATACCTACCTAGTTTACTGAAGGGTTATGTGTCGCACGTACATAACTCAACTATTTATCTTGGAGTCTAAGTCTAATTGCTTCAACATTTATTTAAATTTAGATTTATTATAGTGTTGAGGTTGTATAAGTTTCCAGGTTAGATTTCAGTAATTTCAAAAATGGGTTTTTTTAATTTTTCTAATGGTGTTACTCCAGGTGAGTCATCTAAATTTAACCTAGTTATTTGGTCACAATGTTAAAAACTAATATATGGAAGCCATGTCGCGAAATACATAGATAGTAGGCAGTATGTAAACCTGTATTTTATAACAGAGCCGGGATCCACTCGAAAGTAACACAAGGAATCTTATCAATGTATCATATATTCGTATGCATATAAAATCTTATTGTGTTTATGATAGCAGAGCTATGAAACGGCTTGTCCGATTTTTATGATGTTATGTATATCTGGTTGGTATGAAAATAGATCGTGAAGTTAATCTGTTATCGAAAAAGAATTGTATCCCGTGTTTGTTCGCCTTATATGTAGAAAAAACCTAGCCTTTCTGTTCTGTTTGTAAGAAGCGAGCAAAGATATGGGTCATTACAAACAAGACCAGTATTGGTAGAGTGGCATGTTATACCTAATCCGCCTCTGTGGTCTAGCGGTTCAGTTGTTGGACTTGACTGCATGAAGTCCCGGGTTCGAATCCCGGGTCGGGCAACAAAACGAAAATTGAGTTTTTCCAATTTCCTAATAAAAAAATGTTGCTCGGGATAGGATATGTGCCCGGTTGGCGATGGGCTTGCCACCTATCACATTGTGGGACTTAGTATCTTCGGCTAGTCGTGGGTGCCCTGGTTGTGCCACTGCCTATATCTTCGGGGATATGGGCGTGAAGATACATTACTTTACTTGTATCTATTCCTATCGCTTTAATGAAAGTGCCATGTTTTGTTTCGGAGGGTAAAGTAGCCGGTAGACTTGCGCTATTAGCCTGACACCCCAGCAGCAGCAAGGGTTTATCTTTCATTTACTATTATATCTATGGTGATTAAAGGCCACGTTTTTCTTACCGTGCTGTTTACATATTCCTATCTTATCATATATAAAAAAATATGCATATACGAGTATGAGAGTATGTTTTAGATTTTCTGGTCCTACCTAACTACTCGTACTTACCTAGTATGAAACTATCATTATTGGATCATAAGTATATAATTACAAATATAAATCTCATACGTTGGTATTCCCCGCTTTTGTATGTGATGAATTTCTTACCATTCAAACGTTCACTTAACTTTCCCCGCTAATTAAAGTATTTCAGAATAGATTATAATTGAAGTTACTCGTAATTAGGTGTGTGAATTGACGTTTCCTAACACGAGGTTCGATCTGGTGATCCATCAACAGAGAGACGGGAGCTCCACAATAGCCGACGTCAATTACCTAGCTACTGTTGGCACCCATCAATCATGGATTATACCTTGTAATAATTATTGACACCTTACAATGACTTCTACATATATTAGACATGCTATACGGAAAATAAAAAGTACGTTCTTTATATTTATTGTTTTTTTATCAAACCCAAAAAGTCAGAATTCAAGTAAATAGTAGGTATGTAATAATAAGCTAGCTACATGAAAAGCCTAGTAAACCCTATATAGAGTCAATCCTTAAAAAAAATGAATATAGAGTAGTGTTTTCTGAAGGGCTATAACGTAGCTAACCTCGCGGGTTTTACTACATTACCTGAGTTTGTGGGCGAGCACAGTGTCCAGCCCGAGACATCATTATTTAGATGAATTAGACTGTTTCCTTAACTCCAATATCAAGATTTACAGTATAGAATATAAAAAGGCTTATAATAAACTATTGTATTAAAAATATAAATTATTTATTTATTGTCTCAAAAAATACGCGAATCTGCAAACATAAAAGTGACTATCTTTAAAAGAGTTTTAAAGTACTTTAAAAATTTTATTCAGGTTTATTTTTATTGTTGAAACTTTACTATAGTAAAGGTCGAGCAAAGGACTTCTACCGTTAAAGTCCATGTATAACGTTAAAGGTTACAAACTAAACCGGCTATTAGACCGCCAGTGCTCACTGTTAGATTGTTAGTGTTAATGTGTAGAGAACACAAGGACCCTAGCTCGGTAATTTATTGTAATGAGGACATCAGTCAGAGTCAATTCAAGAAGTGTCTGTCATCTTGTCTTGGAGAGAGTTTTTAACCGAATTACAAAAATTAGGAGATCATATGTTCGACTTCTATATTTTTTTAATCTAAATTGATTTTTGAACCATATTCAAAAGTCCTTTTTTAATTGAAAGAGCGTAACTTTTGAGTTTGTCGTAATGCCACCAATTCTGGATTTGTTTATAAAATGCAAGAGAAATCGAGGAAAATACTTAATTTTGTGTATGTAGATAACATATTTGTAAAAGTGAGTATATATCTTTACGCCCATATCCCCGAGGGAGTAGGCAGAGGCACAACCAGGGCACCCACGACTAGCCGAAGACTCTAAGTCCCACAATGTGATAGGTGGCAAGCCTATCAGCAACCAGGCACATATACAATCCCGGTCAACATCAATTTCATTCGAAAATGAAAAATATATATTAATTTCTTTAAATTTTTTCTTGCCCGACTCGGGGATCGAACCCGGGACCCCGGGACCGATAGACCACAGAGGTTAAAGAGAAATCGCTATTCAAAAGAAATTGCTTTTTTTTTCAGTTTGTCTTCGAAAATAAAAAAAAAGTCTATCTTAGCTTACAAGAAGTCTTTGTAGTGCAATCAATATAAAAAAGAACATATCTAAGGCTGTGTTCAGATTTAATAGGTAGGTACTTCGTGAAGACACTCGTAAATGTGTTGCAAAAAGGATTGCGTGTTTATATGTGTGCGTACGGCGCCACACAGTAGCGACTGGTAATTCAGATATTAAGTTAGGATTCGTTCATACTGGGAGCTAAACTAATTTATTAATTACTAGCTGACCCGTCACACTTTGTTCTGCTACTTTTATATGTGATTTTAGTAAAAAAATTTGGGGTGGGTCACCCTTGTCTCTTAGGGGTATCAAAAACAGATGTTAACTGATTCTCAGGCCTAATCAATGTGCTCATAAAATTTTATGAAAATCGGTCAAGCCGTTTCGAAGGAGTACAGGAACGAACATTGTGATGCGAGAATTTTATATATAAGATTTAAACGTTCTAGTTAATATTCTGGTCTAAAGCCTATGTTAAGACCTATGTTAAAAACCTTTCGTACATTTTGTTAAATATAGACTGGGTTAGATTAATTAATAAATAATCATTAAATGAATTGAATCTTAAGGAAAACTAGTTGGTAAATCTTTTGAAGACTCTGTAGCTTAATACTTATAATAAGAAAGTACGTAGCATATTAATTGGCAAAAATTCAAATAAAAAACTTATTCAAATTGCTAAGGATTTACTCATTTTTCTAGAGATATATATTTATATATTAGGCAAAGAGGGTATCTCCAAAGAAAATAGATTAGCTGATTCTAGAGTAGCAAATTTCCAAGACCATCACATTTACTCAGATGTTAATTTAAACTATTCATACTCTAATAACATAAATGCGATAAAGTGTTTATTTGCCCTTTTGTCACGTAGTAACTGAGTAAATTTAATGTGTGGGCGAAGTTAGATGACTGAAGAGTGAGAGGCTAATTTTTATCCCGAAATCTAACCCAGGTACCCAGCTAAATAATTTTAAGACTGTTGGTCGAGGGAATACACGCCGAACTCCACCAACTAACCACGAATCTCGGGTTCGATTTTTGATAGGGCAGGCATTTGAGTGATATCTGTATTTCTGGGTATGGGTTTGTTTATTAAATGTATTCTGGCATTGTATTTAAGTATCTGTGTATTGATATAATTGATTTACAACCTTAAGTCATAACATGCTTATTTTGGGGTTAGATTCTAATAGTACAGGGATATTTATTATTTATTTATTTTTATTTAAAAAACCGCTACCTCGTAAATGTTTGTTTTATGCAATTATTTAGTGATATGATCTTAGAGTTACTACATAATCTTATTATTAAACATAAAAGTATTAAACTTGAACGAATGGGGACCAGTGGGGAGATCCAACTATTGCTGGAGGGACTGAGGAACTTCGAGTCGAATATACTCTGGTTTCCCTTCAAAACGTATAAATCTTTCGCCTTTGAAAAAATGGCAGGAACTAGCGCAGGACAGAAAGCGGTGGAAAGCTCTTGTTTCGAAGGCCAAGACCCACTTCGGGTCACTGAGCCAGTGGAGTAAGTTATTACACTGTAATACAAACTATAATGTCAACTTAAACTTGGGGTACTACTCGTATAGTACTCGTATATTAATGAGATGATAAATGTATTTGAACTTGTAGCCGCAGGTCTATATGTCCGCGGGCCGAGTGGGCGGCACCCACGCTACTGGGAATCTGTCCACCATTGTAATCACATCCTACGTTTTATTTATATTAACACTTGCGAGCTTTCTACGAAAATTTTTATTACTTTTCGAGCCACACAAAAAAGGAAAAGGTTCTCAATTATACTGCATGTTTTTTACGCGATCACTCGGCTAATAGACAACCGATTTTGATGATTCTTTTTAGAAAGATAGATCATAATTCATGATTTTGAGTTGTTAACTTTTATTATTTCATACGATTAGTGGTTTTTGAGTTACACTTAGTCATGCATAATTTTTTGTTAACAACTGCACCAAGAGGACCATTTTGTAATCATTTGACTTTAACTTTGATTTGGAGGGTTGTATTATACCCGCTGTGGGCCGTGAGATATCTCTAGGAGGTGTACACCTAAATACCTGAGATTACATATATAGGTCATGAAATAGAGATTTTTTTATTTGATGTTAAAACAACTAATACTTAAACATCAATTAATGCGTTACTTAAACTACTAAGAGTTTGTGTGTAATGCTACATTCACATTCACTTATTTTTTTTTTAATTCGTACTTAATATTATTATTGGTTATGGACATTTTAATTAATAAGGAACCATATTAATTAATAAGAGCGGTCTAAATACTTCGTCGTTATCGTTATCGTTATCGTTATAATAATCCCTCATTAGAGTTGAAGAGATCGAGTTAGCATGGAGGATCAATGCGACCTAAATAAATCTATTACGATCCCATTAAGGGGTCATCCATGGATATGTGGTGAGCATAGACCTACATTTTTTTAGCAAACTGATACTGTGCTTATTTTTTATGTTCGAGTTCAACGAATAAGCACACGGATCTCCTGAAGGTAAGAGATAGATACTAAAGATGTTGCAGACCAAGGCTACCCTACCCTCCAGACCTTAACGTGACAGAGCCATTATGGCGACAGGATTAAGGCGATGGATCCTTACTCTAACAAGTGGTTGCACAGTATTTTACCACCAAAAGTACTGTTGGTTATGACCTATATATCAACGTGTGCTCGCCTCCTACCAGCTGCCTGGTAGAGAGGCAGATAATCTATTCTTCTCAGCGGACCTGGACCTAATTTTTTTTTAATACTCTCTTAAATTATTACTCTCTAATGGTAAAGAAAGTCAAAGGCATAATATTCAATTTAATAGGATTTAAAAGATAAAAGTCAAATATCTTCACGCCCTGAAGAGGTATACAGAGACACAACCCACGCCTAGCCGAAGATACTAAGTCCCATAATGAGATAGGTGGCAAACCTTTCGCCATCCAAGGACATATCCGGACATTGTTAGAAAGTTGAAAACACACATATTTTTTTGCCCGACTCGAAAATCGAACCCAGGACCTCAAGAAGTCAAGTTAACCTCGGACAGCTAAACCACAGAGGTAATAAAAGTTTAAAAGAAATACGAATGACATAATATACAACAGCTGTTATAAAAATCAGGGCTATGCAAGCGACGCATAAATTCTATTACGATGTTAATGTTGAGATAAACGAAATTGATAGGAACAAGGTGTTGTGCGCCGTGAGAAAATGTTTTAAAAATTAATTCAAATATATTTCATGTCTAAATTATGCAAATTGAGTGATTAACACAACAAAAGCATGTTGTGTATGATATGAATGTGAAATATTTTGCCCCGTGTTGGTCCGGGCTCCTTTGCAGAATAGACCATCTGCCTTCCCGCCAGGCAGCTCGTAAAAGGCGAGCATAGGCTTACCGTCACTAACACCGTGACATCTGACTAGGTGGTAGAGTTTCATAGCGACTCACCCGGATTGGTACCACCACTTTACCTATTCCTGCCGCCATAATGTCACGACGTGTTCCGGTTTGGAGGGCAAGGTAGAAGGTAAATTTACTTTTGATTGAGGCCTAACATCCCGGGATTTTGGCAACGCACTGACTAGAGACCTTTGGTGTCTCTAGGCGGCGTGAATTTCTTAACATCGGGAAATCTGTCTGCTTGTTTGCCTTCCAATATCATAAGAAAAAATTGAAAATTTTACTGTAATAATAATAACTTGTGGTCGCCCATTGCTCGAAATTCGACCATAATAAATTTTAATATCTTGTTGATAAGAAAGCCATCTTCATTTTTCAAGACCAACTACTTTGTTTCCAAACTTTTTAGTGCGCCATATGTGATCTTTTGTCGTTGATAACATCCCGGCCTCAGGTTGGAAACGCACCATTACCTCTAGTCTAGTCTAATCTAGTCTCTAGGCAGCGTGAATTTCTTACCATCAGGAAATGCCGTCTTGCCGTCCAATATCATAAAAACATATGTTAGCGTGATATTATATACTACTAGCTGACCCGGCAGACGTTGTTCTGCTATTTTTTAATGCGAATTTAGTAAAGAAGTGGGGGTGAGTCACCCATATCACTTAGGGGTATGAAAAATAGATGTTCGCCGATTCTCAGACCTACTCAATATGCTCATAAAATTTCATAAGAATCGGTCAAGCGGTTTCGGAGGAGTACAGGAACGAACATTGTGACACGAGAATTTTATATATAAGATGTAAATCCTTGCATAGTAAAGACAATGGCGACTTATGTGTCAAGGATCAAACTATTGGATAAATTGCAGAATTTAGGGGACAGACAGATACATTTTTCCTTATTGATCCGGGTATGTTGTAAAGAATAGACTGTGCCAAGGAGCTCGTAATAGGCGAGCGTAGGTTACAATATTATTACCAACAATACCACTAGTAGAGATCACTAGTAGTAGAGTTGTGCTGCAATTTCCCCGGGTAGGTATCTACCACTTTACCGATTCCTGCAGTAAGAGTGATTCCACCATCTTCTGGCGGAGGATAGGATAGCCGATAAACATGTATAATTGACCGAAACATCCACACAGGTCAGCAGCGCAGCTGTATCATCTATCTAATCGAGAATATAGTTTTAGTCTACCTCTGTCGACATCTTCAGTACGATTAAAATCGTTCTGTTATATATTAGAATATGTATGGTATATTGCCAACATCAGCCCTTAGTCAGCCCTTCAGGCAACCGGGTTCAGATCATCATAATCTTGAATCGACGCACTCTCTCTCTGTATCCTAAGCTGGGCAGTCGTAAAACTTTACTTAAAATATATTTCCTTGTGTGTATTTTTACAGTGTTAATAAAATACCCTGTTTTAAAAGACAATTCTCAATATCCCGTATTACAGTTCCCATAATGTTATCATTACCCGTATTACAGTTCCCATAATGTTATCATTACTATAATATTAATCTCATGACTCATTTTATGCATAATCGAAATTACTCGTAAGACCGCTACCACTGGAGTTTTAAGTACGATTAAAGTCTTTTCCATGACGTTCTTGCCTCTTTAGCGTTAACTTTATTGCGTGCACAATTAAAATAATCGTATTTTGATTATATTCCTTATAAAACATCACTAAAATTCCACTGGCCTTTATCATGAAGTGGAAAAACGACAGTTTTGATATCATATCGATTGCATCAGTGGAACAACACTGATGTATATATTTTTATGTCATTGGAAAACAGACGTATCCTCTGATGGTACGAAATTGTATGTTGACCGCCTCGTTGGTCGAGTGGCTAGCGTACATGCTTAACTACACAGATCAGCCACGAGGTTCGGGTTCGATTCCCGACCGGGGCAGTCATTTGGTTGATGAACTGGTCTGGTGTTTATTGAATTTATTCTGGTATCTATTTAAGTATTTCTATCAATCGTTGACTACCAGCCCTAACAAAAGCATATAATTTGCTTACTTTAGGGTTTTATTCAATTTGTGTAATTTGTCCAGGGATATTTGTTATTTATTATTATAGACACCAAAGTCGGGATATTGTGTGATGTACCCTTTCCTCCTACCGGAACATGACAATAGCAAGCACTGATGTTATGGCGGTAAGAGTAGTTAAAGTGGTGATCTGTGTTACCAGTCCAGGAGATACTACTGCAGCACTTTACAAATGAAATTATGGCGATCGAAATAACCTAAGTTGTCAAATTAAAGCAGGCAGTAGATTTATCACATCCCGATAGCAAATAATCTGATAAAAATAAATCAAACTGCCACAATGAGTTAATTAGATATTATAAAATTTAACTAACAATGGCTTCTAACCTTGACTTAATGATTAAATATTTAATTATCTTTAATCATTAGGAATATTTCAACAATAAATTTCGCTAAATTTTCCTTTCTACAATTATCATAATGAGTAAACTCATTAAAATGTTGTTATAATATAATGATTCATTGGGGTTAATGATTGATATATAAATTGCACTTCATGTAATAGTAGGAATATTCCTATTTATAATTAGATGAGTTGTTTGCTTGTTTGCGTCAGTAGCCAGATTACAGTAGACTTGTATCAGATAAGACGAATCTATTTTTATTAATCATGAACAGCAACTGCATGAAACGTAATATGAGAAACCTTAAACACACATTACATAACAAAGGACTTGCGGATATATTTCCTGATGTAAATACATACACGATATAACATAAATGTTATGTTGCGTTGCCAACATCAGGCCAGTCGGTTAAGAGTTATGTGAGTAAGTTTACTTTCAGGCTACTCTTTGTCAAAAAAAATTGAGTTTGTGATCGATTGATAAAATGTACATGTACATAACTGCATTTTATTAATAAACGTAGACTGAAGTACTCCAAGGCACATTGGTTTATAATCTGTGTTACGGTGTAACAAAGAAAACAATGTCAACTAAAACTTAGGAGTACTGTATACTGTAATTATTGATAGGACAGTCGTCCTAAACATAGACTAAAATACTCCAAACCTGCCTTTATTACAATATGATAGATACGTTATTTAATATCAACTTTACTTTTCTCTTTTCTTAGTAAGTAAGTAATAAGATAGCAAGGGACAGTAAAATCGAAAAATTATCTTTTGAATTAAACAAGTATCAAAATCAGAACATAATCCGATTGGTATTAGCTGTACTTTAATAAATTGTTCGTCTTGCATATTAATAACTACACCACAACAAAATATCCAACTACTCAGCATATATATATATATAGTTCTATATTGTTGGTTGTCTGTAAGAAACCGCATTTTTGTGAGAAAACCGCCTGTTGTACTCCAACTTTAATTTTAAAATCTGATGTATATTTCATGTTGATGGTGTACAATAAAGAATATTTGTAAAAAAAAAGTTAAGAATATGCTACTGAACCTCAAATTCAATTAAATGCTAAATACGCGTGATTAGCAATTAAAAAAAAGTAAAAAGTAATTTCACGCCCATATCCCCGAAGGGGTAGGCAGAGGCACAACCAGGGCACCCACGACTAGCTGAAGATACTAAGTCCCACTATGTGATAGGTGCCAAGCCTACCGGGCACATTTCCAATCCCGAGCAACATATTTTTTTCATTAGAAAATTGGAAAAATCCAAATGTCTTTTTGTTGCCCGACCCGGGATTTGAACCCGGGCCTCATGCAGTCAAGTCCAACAACTGAACCGCTAGACCACAGAGGCGAACAAATGATATGATATGGTGATTAGCAAATAATATTTCATATATCTATTTTAGGAAGTCTACTAAGCGGTTTTCCTCTTACGCTGTAAATTGTAAACAGGCACGTATTCGCTAAGTGTAAGGTAAATTGTTGGTGAAACTACAGCGTACGTGCTTTGCGGGGCATAGAGAGATTGCCATGGGAGGCATGAGTCACGCACCACGGCGTCATGAGCGACCTTTGCGCGTGCTATAAGTTTGTTCTTGGAAAAACATGTATTTCAAATGTGATGTTCTAGTTTTTGGTTTCACATTTTGATTATAAACATTAAATTTGCGGGTTTTGACGTCAGATTTATTTAAGTAATTTGTTTAGAGATAAGATTTTTTTTTCCAGTTTCCAGGTGCCCGGCGTTTTGCTAGCGCAATAATTATTGAAGTGAAAATTTCTTTAGCGGCGTTGCGCACTTTTTTTAAATGGGTAAGAACTTCTAAACTCGCGTCAGGACACGTGACCAGATCGAAAGTTCGTAAGACAGCGCAGGGCGCTTGCGCGAATAAGACGGTACAGGTGAATGTTCGTATTGTCATGTTTGTGTACGATAGCGCAATAAATGAATATTGTATTCTACCACATAAATGATAGTAAGTACTTTCATACTGATAATTAAAGCAATTTGTGCAAAATTATTCCCTCACTATTCCAAAATATCAAAAATGCACAACGTTAATATTCAAGTTTTCACTTCTGCCGGCACTCCCGGAGTGCAACCAGTTTTTTTAAGTGATAGGCAAGCAAACAAGCATACGACTCTCCTGATGTAAAGACAACTGGGAGCCTATAGACACCATCGATGCTATATATGAGTCGCTATCTCGTGGCTGACACACACACAGTGTGAAAATCTACAAGCTACCATCCTCTCCGGATTGGAACATGACACAGTCATTAAGGCGTCACTAATATATAAGACAGTAAATACCCGGAAAAGTTATTGCAGAGCACTCTACCACCAGTGGTTTTGTTGGTGATGACCTATTTAAATGTAATTTGTGCTCATTTCTTACGAAATGCCTGTCAGAGAGAGAGAGAAAGAGAGAGAGAGAGAATGGTCTGTTATACTTAGCGCATCCGGACTAACACGGGAAAAATTTATCTAATTCTTTAACTTGACGAGATTTTTGGATTAAAATAAACGTGTATCGCTCCCGAAAGTTAAAAAGTATCTTTACGCTCATACCTCCGAAGAGGTAGGCAGAGGCACAACCATGTCACCCACGACTAGCCGAAGACACTAAGTCCCACAATGTGATGGGTGGTAAGCCTATCGCGAACACATATTCAATCCTGGGCAACATTATTTTTTAATTAGAAAATGGGAAATACGCAATTTATAATTATTTTTTGTAGCTCGAACCGGGGATCGAGCCTGGGACCTCAAGGAGTCAAGTCCGTCAAGTGACTCTACCTACGTCTTCGGAGATATGGGCGTGAAGATACTTATTAATTTATTATAAGCAAACATTTGTTGCAGGGATTATTTTTATATATTAAAATGCAGCTTACAGACACCATGATTTTATCAGTAATATATCTTGTAGCTAGACTGTCAGCAAAACTGTATAGCGTACGTGGTTGTGGGGCATTGAGAGTTTGCCACGCGAGGCATGACTCACTGTGTCACGAGCGACCTTAACGGCTAGGCCACGCACGCGCCGTAACAATGTTCTCAGAAATACGTATCTAAAATGAAAAACAACGCTTTTTTATGTGAGAGGTTAGCAAGTAAGCACACAGCTTACCTGATGGTAAGAGATAACCGTGGCCTATAGACACCGTCGATGTTACAAGTGCGTCTCTGTCCTGTGGTCGGGATGTTAGACCTGTTGTGCAAGTCTACCGGCCACCCACGGGGCCGGAACACAACAGAGTCATTAGGACGGAAGGTATACGTAAGGCGGTTGTTCTATACCCTGGAAAGTATAGCACTCTACTAGAAGGGGTCTTGTAATGACCAATATCTTTATTAATTTATCTTATGTTTATCTTAATTACTTTTTTAAAAATGCCCGCCTTTTACGAGCTACCTGGTAGAGAGTGTCAGATGGTTAATAGACTACTCAGCAGACCCGGACCAACACGGGGAAAGCATACCTTTGTATCGAAGTAACAATTGGTTCAGCACGATTGTATTTCATAAAATAACTACTTTAAAAAACAAAAATGAAGGTCATTTTTAGCACATGTAAACTTTTGGTTGTTTTAAAAAAAATATTTTTCCAAATACAATTTTTAAAAAAGTTGTTAGTTGTTAGCTATTAACAAATAAACAAAGTATAATAATCAACTTTACATTAATAATGATCAATTACAACATAAATAGCACACAAAATGATTTTTTAGAAAAAAACTATAGCCTACCTAGCATAGATTATGTCTTTTAGGTTTTTGGCCTCTGGGAGTCTGATTGCATACAGTCTGTAATAAAGTTGATTTTATTTCTTTAATGTTAACTCAGAATAAGTTAACATGATAACAAAAAATGATAGGTAACCAGGTATATTTTTTAAAATATTCATCAGCTTGATTTCTAGTTTTAAATACAACCTAAAAATCAATTTATTTTATTCGACCGCTTTTCTTTGAATGATATTTTGGAACTATCTGACTCGAATATTGCAATTTGAAAAAAGTTACTTCTAAGTTCAAATTATACTTTACATAATCACTAGTAGTAGAATAGTGATCGGGTAGGGATTCACCACCAGAGATCAGTACCTTTGTATATGAGGCCTAACATACCCACTGCAGGTCAGCTACGTATCTATGCTATTTAAGGAACTTGGTTCCCTCTTTCTATCAGCTAAGTCGTGTTCTTAATAATTATATTTTCTTGCAAATCTAAAAAAAGACAGTCACAAATTATTTTAAAGAAATTGATGTTTTTAAAACAAGGCTTAAAATTTCTGAAACCGAAAAGATAAAGGCAAACAATTATTTCTATTACAAATGCAAAGTTAATGGTGGTTATTTTCCACCAGGATACCCGCATATCGTTTGTTTATTACAAAATGTTAGCATTTATAATTACATTTACATAAATACAAACCTATTCATTAACATTAATACGATGAGAAATAAAATCTTAGCATCTAAGTCTAAGAATCCTTGCATCTGGAATTTTTCCACGGGTCATAATCATCTAAGTTCCGGATAACAAAGACATTCAACCGGTTACACGGCTTATCAGAGGTCGCTGCTAGTTGTCCTAGAGCATCTGTAC
Source organism: Calephelis virginiensis (assembly GCA_002245475.1). Lineage (NCBI taxonomy): Eukaryota > Metazoa > Arthropoda > Insecta > Lepidoptera > Riodinidae > Calephelis > Calephelis virginiensis. The sequence goes on from NJDC01003070.1 coordinate 35,707, forward strand.
TATAGAGCACAATTTACACATAAATGAGAGAACTCCGAAAAGTGAAAACGATTTGTTTTTATATACATATCGTTCAATCTCTTTCTAATACGTTGCAAATCTCCTTTTTATCAATACAACATTGGGCTGCATTAATGGGGTTCTCCGTTCTTCTCTACAATCTCTATTAAAATGTTGAAGTCTAACAAACATAGCATCTTATTAAATCTATTGGATTTCTGTATACCAAGTTCGATTGAATGTTAATACGTCACTATAATTATATCACAGCACTTGACGTGACGGCGTTCTGGTAACAGCAGAGATGTATCTAGAAATGATACTACTGCTGTCTGTCTATATGTGTTTATATGGAAGTTATTAATTACTATGACGGTATTGCTTGGCTAACATTTTCTCATTCGTTTTGAAATAGTTTTTTACTTACAAGTTTTAATTTTAAAGTTACTGTGGTTTCGTTTTACACTAACGAGTAATTTAGAAGTAGTTGATTTATTGAGTCAGATTTTGATTGTGTTTATGTTTAAACATTAAAGTAAACATTAGCCCTTTGCAAAATAAGAATCATATCTCATTTTATTTTTATTAATGTAAATCCTATTAATATTATAAATGCGAAAGTTTGTAAGTATGGATGTATGGATGTTTGTTACTCTTTCACGCTCGAATGGCTGAACGGATTTGTCTGAAATTTGGAAGACAGATAGATTGTGACCTGGATTAACATATAGGCTATTTTTAATCCCGATCGCACACCGGGTTTCTGTGAAAACGCGGGCGAAGCCGCAGGTAGCAGCTAGTAACTACATACATACCAGCCGACCCAGCAAACTTCGTATCGCTTAACATTAATAGCTATTACATAATATTTGATGCTGCGGTGCTGCCTGATTTAATGTGAAACATTCCACAATCAACTACTACTTTCAAATAAAAAATAATTAAAAATCCATTTTCTAGTGGACCAAATGGAGAACCTAAACCATTCTCAAATCCCGTTGAACACACACAAAAAAATCATCAAAACCACTCTAGTCGTTTAGGAGTTTAGTGACATACACACGCACACAAGAAATATAATATAGGTATATAAAGATTTGAGTTTTAGGGTAGTGCTTAAGACAAAGTCTTAGAAACGCACCAAAGCGTTCTATTGGTGATTCTAGAACCCTTATCCGTATACAGACGTATGAAATGGACAGGTTTTAATAAGTAGAAATCCTATATATAGAAAATAGTAAATTTAAAAAAATAATGTAATAAAAAAATCATCAAATAATAAAAAAATGGTATTAAAGTCAGAGTAATTTACTTGTATGTGACTGCTTTTCAATGGACAATGAAAATTAAGTCAACGCAAGAGGAACGTCAAGAGAACGCAATTTCGCTTTGATAATAGTTTGCTAATACAGCTACAACTATTAAATTTAGAAGGCGGTACAATATAGATTACTCTCCCCTACTTACGTGTTTTGTTACTAATATACTACAATATGTAGTGGATTTACTATCATGTAATTCGTCTGATAATTAATTTGCTATCTAATAAATAAATTTAATGGGAGACTTGCACAAGCTCTATAGTAAATATTCTGCGGGCTAAGTAGGAAAACACTCATCATGACGCGCGAAACACGCATTGCCGCAATGAGCTGACGTTGCACCTGACTCACGTTGCGCCTTTCTTCGCCAAATCACACATTACGTAGTGCCTCGAGGCACAAACCTCGTGGATCCACGTCATCTGTATTTTCAAGAGATTTATAAGATTTACGTATTTGCGTAAGGTTTTGTGGTTAAGCTTTGAAAGCAGAGGTTTTTGCGCAGTTGGAAAGTCTGAACTGTTGTTTAGTCAGGTTTTTATTTACATAATTTAACAAAATGTTTTTTGATAAGACGTTCGTTTTAGTTGTTATCTATATACTTATGTAAAAATCGTAAACGGATGGATAGCGGCACACTAGAAAATTATTAATATTAATAATTAGGACAGGGCAAGTGTGGTCAGCTAGTTTTTAGCTCCTGACGGAAAAAAAGGAGTTTTACATATTAAACATGCTTTTGTGTATGTATTTGTGTGTATATGTCTTTCTATATGTATGTATGAATGTATGTATCTATGTATGTGTATGTATGTATGAATGTATGTATGTTTTTGGTTCTCTGTGTCGGCCTGTGTCATCATCACTAAATAGTATAAAACAAAGTCGCTTCGTCTTTTCCTATGTCCCTTCGTGTGCTTAAATCTTTAAAACTACGCAACGGATTTTAATGCGATTTTTTTAATAGATAAAGTGATTGAAGACAAAGGTTTATATGTATATTTCATAACCGTGCGAAGCTGGGGCGGGCCGCTAGTAACTTATAAACTGGTTTTATAAGGTGGATCGCCTCTGTGGTCTAGCGGTCCGGGTGTTGGACTTGACTGCATGAGGTCCCGGGTTCGAATCCCGGGTCGGCCAACATAAAGAAAATTGGATTTTTCCAATTTTCTAATAAAAAAATGTTGGTCGGGATTGGAAATGTACCGGGTTGGCGATAGGCTTGCCACCTATCACATTGTGGGACTTAGTGTCTTCCGTCTAGTCGTGGGTGCCTTGGTTGTACCTCTGCCTACCTCTTCGGGGATATGGGCGTGAAGATACTTTTTTTTTATAAGGTGGATTTTTTTGTGTGATAGCTGACGTAACGGGACGGTTCTTCATTAAATAAACGTTTCTTCGAGTTTTATTAAAAATGTTTTATTTCAGTGTCATAAATACTGAAACAGGTTTAACAACATCATCGTCTAAGCTGGAGTGACTTTTCGTTCTTAGTGATGGATAGATTTTCTGCAACAAAAGGTGTTCTAAATTTGGACCTGGACTATTATTTACTACACAATTTGGTAAAAATCCGTTAGAGTAGGCAGTAATTTAAAAAAAAAGTTGAAGGCAATTCTGGGGATGATACGAGAAGAAGGAGAGTCATGAGGATTGCAGGTGGAAGTAAAATCTTGAAAAAAAAAAAGTATCTTCACGCCCATATTCCCTAAGAGGTAGGCAGAGGTACAACCAAGGCACCCACGACTAGCCGAAGACACTAAGTCCCACAATGTGATAGGTGGCAGCCTATCGCCAACCGGGCACATTTCCAATCCCGACCAACATTTTTTTTTATTAGAAAATTGGAAAAATCCAATTTTCTTTTTATTGGGCGACCCGGGATTCGAACCCGGGACCTCATGCAGTGAAGTCCAACACCCGGACCGTTAGACCACAGAGGCGATAAAATCTTGAAACTTTTGTTAATTGAATTTTCAAACAATAGCAAAAGAACTATGCATGATCTAACTGGCTTCATGAAGTTTCAACTTAAAAATGATAGAAAACTTCTTCCACTTGGAACTATATACTCTGCTTACCCTGTAAGTAGCTTGGCGTGAAAATATGTTATATGAAAATACGTATATGATAAAAAAATTTCACATTCCAGATTTCAAGGGTCTAAATAGTCACTTTATTCTGAGTATTGTATCTGTAATTGCTAAACTACAACATTTTTAATTTGAAAAAAAAAATATTGCAAATGCAATTATTAAAGCACATGCCTCTTACACAATAAAAAGTAATGAATGATATTGAATTGCGTATTAATGAAATATAGCCCATTTCACACGTTAAATTTAACTCTTATCCCACTGGAACCAAAGAGTAAACGGGATGAAATGTATCTTTCCTTCCTCGGCATCTAAAGATCCTGTCAGTCGAATTTCCTTACGATCGGCTTAGTAGATTCGGCGTGAATCGCGGTCATAATACAAACAAACAGATAAATTTTTAAAAATGTTAAAAATATGTTCGGATCTTTTAGTAGCCTGCACCTGTTTTTAACCGTGTTAAAAAAAAAACGAGGAGGTTCTCAATTCGGCCTGTATATTTTTTTTTGTATGTACTTCTTTTTTTGTTTTATGCGGAATAGTTTCGAATTGGTCCCATAAAAAAAAAATATGAGCATTTTTTTACATATTTTCACCTATCCCGATGTTAATTTTATTCATTTTAATAACATTAGCAATAAACTAAAATATACTAAATAAAAAAAACTGCGTTAACTAAACCGACTTCAAAACTGAAAAGCAAAAAATAATAAAGATTAAATATTAATTATACACTACCTATTATTCATACGTGTTATTTACTAATAGGTCTGAAGTTAGTGCCAAGCCAATGTAATACCAGAGATTAGTAATTATATATATTGTCTTTGGTAATACTTACTTATAATATAATTATTAGTTTAAGGCTTGGCACCGACTTCAAACCTATTTTTAAATGGCACATATAAATATCAGGTAGTATACTACAGTATAGCATTATATAATTAATATTACATTATTATTATTTTTTACTTTTTACTTTTGAAGTCGGTTTTAGTTAACGCAGTTTTTTTTTATTTAGTACATTTTAGTTTATTGCTAATGTTATTAAAATGAATAAAATTAACATCGGGATAAGTGAAAATATGTAAAAAAAATGCTCATAATTTTTTTTTGAAATTTTTGTTGAAAATATCTTCAATGCACTTAAATATACTCTTCTACGTCAACAACGTCAACATTAATTTAGTATTTGATAAGTTTATATCCGAGAGACAGATGCGGCTGGGGGATTTTATTATTAAAATGTCTAGTGATAAGGTTTTATCGTAGTAGAGACTGAAATCATGATTGAGTTTACTAATTTCTTTGTATGATTGTGCAATGAATAAGCGAATGTGACGTCACAATATTGTAGAGATGGTAATGATGACAACAATGATACAGCGTAACTCATTTTTATTTCAGGTTGTAGAGTAGTGGTAGGGATCCACCGTCTTACCTAGCCCTGCTGGCAGCAGAGCTATTTGATTTTTTATAAACATGACAATGTATTTAAAGACCGGAGTTCCAAGTAAGGCTTTTTTTAAAAATCAAAAATTTGGGTATGTCAGAAAAAGCAAGAGTACGATAAATGCGGTCGAAATGACAGCTCTACGGGAAATCTATGGTGTTACGCTCGCTGACCGCATTCGTAACAGTGAGATCCAAGAAAGAGATGGATTGAAAGAAAGTGTTGGTGTTAAAATGAGAAAGTGCATGCTCCGCTGGTTTGGACATGTAGAAAGAATGACTGATGAAAAATTGACAAAGCAGTGATCCGGTGGTAGATTTATTATTGTATAGACGCGTCACAGGTGCCTCTTGTAGGTTTACGTGAAATAAACATTTATTATTATTATATTATTTACATGTACAATATTTCTTATTCATTACATTTATATATTTAACAAATAAAATATTAAAAATATGAATATAAAAAACAGAGTCCTACTGACGGTGGTCTCTTTTGGCTAAATCGTCAGTGGTCAAGGCGACAAACTAAGAAACTTCCGCACCGTGCCGTCCCAAGTACTACTGCCTTCTGAATGTGATCCCTAACACAGGAATGTAGCGAGAGTTTCTTTAGACGTTGGGTGAAACTCTTCGCTATGAGACCGTTTACGGAAACGACTACCGGGATAATTATTATTGAGTCAACTTCCCACATATCGGTAACCTCGTTAGCTAAGTCTAGGTATTTCGATAGCTTGTCCTGTTCAGCTTTCACAAGGTTAACGTCACATGGAATGGTGACATAAACAATAACAGCCTGCCGTTTTGACCGGTCTACAAGCACGATATTAGGCTTATTAGCGGCAATAGTCCTGTCCGTAATGATAGAGCGGTCCCAATAGAGTTTAGCATGGCTGTTATCTAGAACTGGCTCCGGTGTGTACTTGTAATATAGCACTTCAGACAATATAAGAACGTAACGGAGAGCAAGTTGCTGGTGAATAATTTTGGCCCCTTGGTTATGCCTGTGCAAATACTCGCTATTGGCAAGACGAGAACCACCGGAAATAATATGTCGTATAGACTCACCAGGATGATGGCACGCCCGACATATGTCAACAGTGTCATCCTTCATGATGTATTTCCGGTAGTTTTTCGTCTTGACAACTTCGTCAGCAATAGCACAGGCAAAACCTTCGATTTCTCCAAAAATATCACCAAATCGCAACCAGGAGACGGACGCCAGTAAATCAACATCAGATCCATACAAAACCTGATGGAATCGTCCATGTAATTCTTTGCTCTTCCATAGATCTAAGCGGTCCTGCGTGCTAAGCACCTACGCCAATTCTGTTTAACTAAAGAGAGTGGGGTTAATCCATTATTCACTGCCACTACGTCACGATGCATTCCACACTCTATTATTGTTATTAGGTATACAAAGCGAATGTGAATGGATGTAGTTACTAGGTGAGACTCAGGTTGACATTTCAAGATCAAATTACTCGGATGTTATCCGAAGATGGTGTCAAGAGCCGCCAAAATCGGCGTGTTTGTATGAAAAGGGCAATGAACGTGGAGGAAGTCAGGTCTTCTAGGATCATGAGGTTTGGCACTCAATACTCTTTGCATACCCGGTAAGGGACTTTGCGTGAAGATATGTATGAATGTGTGTGTATGTATGCAATTCAAAACCAAAGTACTGTAATGGGTGATGTAAGTTTTTATGAAAATCTTAGTTATTTGCGGGTAAGTAGCTAGTTTTCTATATTTAACTCCATTCACTAAAAAATACCAACACAAAAGTGACACATAACGTAACTAAAGAAAACAAAACAATATTATGCTAGCCTTTACTATTAATTTTATATGCTTGTACATTTAACATTTGTTATGAAATAAAATGTTTCAATTTGTTAAATGTTTGTTTAATTGACATTATTTCAATAGAATAAACTGTTTTATTATGATAATATAAAAAAAATGAGTCAACAACTTAATAAGTGTAACTCAATTATACAACATAGGGCTTTTTTATTATAATTTATAGATATGCCTAAAGTGATAATGTATAAATTAGGAATCATTTTATCAAATTGTAACTCGAATTGATAGGGTAACAGTAATAATCGACAAAGTTTTTATATATCCTTGCGAAAACATGCCATAATTTCTAATAAAAATAAACCAATTAATATAATTAGGGACCTTTCCGCTTTTAGAAGCCGAAACATTTTTATTAACAAATTTTACACTACCTACTTTTTATGTAAATGGGATCATAAAAAAATATGTTAACATTATATTTCGAGCTTCCGCCTATATCTAAAAGGTTTTTTTGGCAATTTGGAGAAACACATGTCCAACCCGTTGGTCTGTTTAATATTTACAATAGATATCTAATCTTACGCTGATTTGTGTTCATTTGGCGTCCCTTGTAATATTGTTTTAGCTGCCACTACAAAAGGCGGCATTTGCAAAGAAAGCGGCATTTTTGGCGTCGAAGTGGCGCCGGGATTTGCAAGTGTCGCTAAAATATTCTTAAAATGCCAGGGTCTTGGCTAATGACAAGCATGTGCGATGGATTTTTTATCTGCCATTTCATCTTAACATTTTTTTGGTTTCCGTCGTGAAATTTGTGTTTTGTGTTACATCGATAATTTTGCTACATTATGAGCTGTTTAAAATGTTTTAGTTACATACATATCTTCACGCCATGTCCCTTACTTGGTAGGCAGAGAGTATCTAGTGTCAAACCTCATGAACCTGGCAAACCTGTCTGGCTTCCTTCATATATACCCTTTTCATACAAACAAGCCGGTTGCGGAGACTCTTGACACGATCCTCGGATAATATCAACGTGAAATGTCGACTTTGGTCTCCCCTGGTACCTACATCCATCCATATTCGCATTATATATCTGCTTTATCAATCTTTCATCTGTCAATATTTCCACATGATCGAACCATCGGAGCATGCCCTTTTGTACTTTAACACCAACACTCTCTTTCAATCCCACTCTTTTTTGGATCACACTGGTAGGTACGATGTTTTAGTTCGTTTTCGTTACAGCAAAAGCCGGAGAAGAAATGGTTAAGGTTTTAGGAAAATGGTTGTTTTGATCAGAATGAAGATGATATGTAGGTACACACTAGGTACTTGTCTACTAAAAGAGAAGGGGCTGTACTCGTTTTTGTGCATGTATTCTTCCTTTTTATTTTCACAGCTTCATTTTTTTGGTTGGCTAGAAGAAAAAATTTCCGTTAGAGATAAGCTCGCCTTTTGTGCATTTTTGCTTAATTATTGTTAAATAATAAACTTGTTTTTAATAAAGTTTTAAATAAATAAATAACACATGCTATGCGACAGTCAAAACTTGCCGTCAAAAAAATAATAAGCATGTGGGTCACATGCTTTTTATTTTTTTTATCACAGAAGAATTACGTTATTTACTTTTCGCCAGTTTTATTGTATACCTAATATGTTGAGTATTATATAATTATATAGCCATTTTACCCTTCATACTCGGCTAAAAATATACTAAAGGGACAACGAAAGAAATAAAACCAAAGCAGCTATCCAGGAAGCGTTATTAGCAAACTTCAAGTGGCTGTCGTTCTCCACTTGACAGTTAATACAAAAGCCAGATATTTCACGTCATTTGTACCGTCACCTCCACTCTGCATGCAACAAAAAGTTGGCGCCGTTTTGTTGTAGCTCTAGGGGATTGTAAATGTTTTAAAAACAATGTTAGGGTTCCCTAGTCAAAATTACACAAATGTTACATATTACAAGGCACAGGACTCTGAGCCAACCCCGTAAGGCACTTGGCGTGAAGATATGCATATATGTTATTATTCAATTTTGTATTATAACACTCCTGGTTTCACCTCTGCATACCTCTACAGGAATACAGAAGTGATTATACTTTTTATATACGCAGAAAGATACGTATTTATAATTTTCCACAAATAAAACATTTGTTAATTATTTGGCAGGTTAGCAATACACTATAACCAACTTTTGTGTTTAAATGATGCGTATTTTTATTTATAACCAGAGGCCTGTCCCGGCTTGGCATTGTTATGAAATATACATATAAACCTTCATCTTCAATCACTTTATCTATTAAAAGAAACCGCAAAAAAATCCTTTGCTTAGTTTTAAAGATCCAAGCGTAAAAAGGGACATAGGGACCGAAGAAGCAACTTAGTTTTACACTATATAATGATTTTAGAAATCATTAGATATCACTTTACATTTTAACATTTTTGCTTTTTTAATTTAATTGATCGTACGGAACCTTATTGTGCTAATTCAACTTGCACTTGGTTTATACTTACACTTGTAATGTACCTGTTCGCAGGTACCTTTGTCTATAATTCTAAGAAACATTAGCCACGAACACGTGTCGTATAAGGAAGCGTATTGTCCCCTTGAGTGCTGTGCGGATAGATAAGGCTTACAACGCCTGTAACAAAATTACCAGCGACGTTAAAATGTACCGTTAGTAAGGGTTTGTCGTCGGAAACAATAATTTAAGTGCATTAAAACTTCAACAACCGACTTCAGTTTCAATAAGCATGTCATCTACGTTAACAAAAAATTGGTATTTTCCTTGATTTCCCTGATATTTCATCATCAAATCCAGACTTAGTGACAAGGGATCACCTCGTGCGAACGCTCTTTCAAATAAAAAAAATATTTTGAATGATTTTAATGATTTTTCCGTGTTGGTTCGTGTTTGCAGAATAGACTATCTGCTTTCCTGCTAGGCAGCTAATAAAAGGTGAGCATAGGCTTACCATCACTAACACTGTGACTAATAGGATGCCGCTGCGAAACTCTACCAGTTTCGCAGCGGCAGCGCTTTACCTACTCCTACCACCAAAATGACAGTTTCGTGTTCGGGTACGGAGGGTAAGGTAGCCGATAGACTTACAAAATTGGCCTAACACCCCATCGACATTACCATATAATAAACTGACGCCTAAGAAGATTGGAAGTGTTGCCAACCTGAAACTTTGATGTAAAGTCCATGCGTCAGTTAGTTTACCAGATATTCTTCGAAGTGAATTACGATAATGGTGGATATTGACGTCACGATGGTAAGAAAAGACAAGATTGTGATACCAATCCCCAATCGTTGCTCTTCAGCGGATGGACGGGTTATGTTGCATTATTTGTGTTTGAAAGCTGACATTATCGAGATGATTTTTGGCTACATCACGTATACCTAGTACGGAGATTTATTAAAAGAATAATTTTAGTATTATTTAAATAATTCAGTATCCTCAAACTTTAGGAATATATCTTTACAAACATCCCGACCTCAGGTTGGCAACGCACCATTACCACCTTTGGTGTCTCTAGGCGGCGTGAATTTCTTACCATCAGGAAATCTGTCTGTTTGTTTGCCTTCCTATAACATAAAAAAAATACGAGTATATACCTTTTAGAGTGCAAAGGTTAGTATGAGTGATTTTATGTAAGGTTCTGCATCTTAAAGTAATATTTTTTTTATGATACTGGAAGGCAAACAAGCAAACGGATTTCCTGTTGATAAGAAATTCTCGCCGCCTAGAGACACCAAAGGTGGTAATGGTGCGTGGCCAACCTTATGCCGGGATGTTAGGCCTCGAGCAAAAGTAAGTTTACTAGCTACCTTACCCTCCAGGCCGGAACACTTCAACAGTAAGCACTGACGTTTTAGCGGCAGAAATAGATAAGGCGGCGGTACCGATCCGGGCGAGTTGCTGCAAAACTCTACCACCTAGTAGGATGTCACGGTGTTAGTGACGGTAAGCCTATGCTCGCCTTTTACGAGCTGCCTGGCAGGAAGGCAGATGGTCTATGGAGCCCGGACCAACACGGGTAATAGGGCGTGTTTCTTCTAGACAAACTCCGGATGCTGTATATCAAAGGCCACTGTAATAGGTCGTCAATTATTATCATTGACAATGATGGCTTCAAAGCATCACATAAATTATTCCAAGAAATTCTAAACAACAATTAACGTTATGGTTTTATGGTGTCTAATTATTCCTGTAATAAGTATGGATTATATAGTTTTCTGGACAGTTGCTGTTAGATAAGTCGGGTAAGCGCCTGGAATTTAACTAAGGCACGATAATTTATAGGCTTTGAAATAGTATAAGAGAGCTCTTTAGAAAAACATGACAAACAAAAAACGTGCGCTTTTAGTGATAGTTTCTGGTCTCATGGTCCGGTGTTTTACTCGAGGTCCCGGGTTTGATCCCCGGGTAACTAAAAGAAAATGTGTTTTTTCAATGAGAAAATCAAAGTTGTCCGGAATTGGATATGTACCAGGGTTTCTATGAGCTAATCATCCATTACAATGTTTGTACTCAGTGTTTTCGGCTAGTTGTGGTTGCGCGGGTTCCATTGTCTATCATCGGCGATTACAAACGTGAGTTCAAGTATTTTTTTTTTACTTTTTTCTTATATTTGTAACCTGTATTGAATTTAATGAAAAGAAGATACTGTTACATGTCATAGCAGTTTTTATTTTACCCTTCAAATGTTTTTATTCACGGGATAACAAACTAGAAGGTTATAAACATCGTAGATATTACTGGTGCATCTCTGGTGTGCTAGCCTGCCGGATATCTTTCACTATAAAACTTGAAAAAGGCGAGCACTAACGTTATAGCAGCAGGAATAGATACCTAAGGCGTGTCGGTACCATTCCGGTTATTCATCACCCCATAAACCATGTAATTAAGTAATGTATCTAGTTATGTACGTCACTACTTGCAAATTCACAATACCAAAAATAGGTTTGACTGTAGGCATGTAATGACCCTTGAAATTCTTCGCATATTAAAATTCACGCTATGACATGGCTAATTTTTCGGAAAATGATACTATAAAATTAATGCAAAATCACCTATAATTACGAAATTTTAAATTCGTTGTAATACCTAATCATATGATATACAAATATACGATATGTAAATGGAACAATGTAATATTTTTATCTATTTTTTTTATTCGACATCTAGTTCACAAATCTTGCAAGCGAAATTTGATTGCCTTACCGATTGGGCTATATTTTTGCATGCAATTATAAATCGCAAAGCAAAATTATTATGACATGGATGTTGACTATCTGAAGATCAAACTGAAAGGTTATTACTTATTATAGAAATCGCCAAACTCACCCTATTGTGTTTAGGTTTATTTGATAAGTGTGGGTAATAAAGGCATCAAAACTAGAGTCACAAAAATTTAGTTTTCGTTAAAACTTATAACAGGATTATACATACTCATAATAACATGCATGAATAAAATAAATTTGAATTTACTAAAACAGTGTAATGGTTATTGTGTCTCATATTATTACATCTAATATACCGTACACAAAAGTTAATGAAATTATCTAAATTACCTTACTATTATAATACTTTTAAAAATCTTGTGTTTAAAATACGCATCCAATCTTAACCACACAAAAGACATCGAATTCCTCTTAATTGTTGTTAGAAAAGTAAAATTGTCGTAATTCGTAACTGTTTTATTAAAACATAAAAGATCCCGCCCTAACTATAAGTTACAAGTCACAAAAGTTATATTGTTTCCTAAAACTTTACTTTTCTTCTTAGAATCTTAAGATCCTTTGGTGTTAAGTGCTCCTGCCAACATCCACGTGCGACAACCGACAAACGAGTCCCACACAAAGAATTTTACAACGGGCCTTTACTTCCCATTATTGTGAAGGACACGTTAAAATAAAACTCAAGCCTTTTAAAATACCGCTGGCCAAAGACGTTTATGCGCTATAGACGAGCCATTAGTGTGCACTAGCTTCTACCAATTTTTAAGAACACAATTAGATGTCCAAGTTTCAGTCAAGTTCAATCTAAATCAGTTTAGAGATTTCGATGTAAAACGAGTAATGGATGTAAAACTTCGATTTTTCACTTGTAACATTTAGTATAGATCTATTTAATGAATTTAAAATTTTTAATACATGATTCCATGAAGGAATTAAGCTCTAATAGAATTAAGCGTGGTTCATGTTTACTATTTTATTAGGTACCAAATCGTAATTCGATAATTATTCTATCGAAAGATAGCCAATAATTTCAAGATGGTCACACATAAATGTCATCGTGATCCGACAGGTTGGTTTTTGAGTTATAGTTAATAGTGCATACATTTTTCTTTATGTCAACATCCTCGGAATCATAACCTACCTTTACAAAAAGAATTAAGTATTAAAATTGGTTCGTAATTGGCTAATTAATCACGTAACAAATATGCAAAAAAAAAGCAATAATAGACAATAGTCGACATTAATAAAAGGGTTATCAACGAGACGTTAACTGTGCTTTGTACAGTATACTAGTTTGTTCAAATGTACAGTCTATAAAATAACGTCTTTGACGAGAACGTCGAATAGATAATGATGTGCGATTTTAAATCTCATATTTTATTGTACGACAAACATTTTATGGTTGTGCTTGAAATTTTATGATTTTCAAGTTCCAACGACGCCAAGATTTTGTAAGAAGCCTTTGTTACAGAAATATGATTTTATGGTCGGTAATTATAAATAGTCAAGGCTGTTAAGGTATATTTTACGGTAATAGGTTTTAAACGGTATTTCTTTTTTCTATTCAAAATAATTCAGCAACATTTTAAGAGTCATCTTCTGGTGCGGTACTTTATCTTTAATCTCAATCTTTTCATTGGTTTATAGGGTAGGTATTCATTTATCAGATATAAATACATTGCAAAGATTAATTTCAAATAACTTTGTCATGTATTATGATAAAAGAAATTTGTGGATTTGTTTTTGATACTAATCCTTTTATAAACTGATACTGTTTTTTGTTGGTTTCTTAATCTGATTAACTGTAAAATGACGTCCAATAATGATTTTTATAAATTAACCTATTAATTAAAATAATGTAATGATTCTAAAACAAATGGAATCATACACACATGTCTTCACGCCAAGTCCCTTACGGGGTAGGCAGAGAGTATCGAGTGCCAGACCTCACGATCCTGACAAACCTGTCTTGCTTCCTTCACATCATAACCCTTTTCATACAAAC
>NJDC01003070.1:64258-78017 GCA_002245475.1 Calephelis virginiensis
TGTGGTCGCCAAATGTGCCAGTTTGCAGAAACCCGATCCGCGAAAGTTGATCTCGACGCCGAGATTCGTCATATGGTGCAGCACATGACAAACCAAAGGTCGACCAAGGAGGTATTTTTTATGTTCTTCCTCATTTACGTCAATTTGTTGCGTGGTGCATGAATTTTATGAAGGAGATTTAGTTTCACGAGCTTTTGCCGCAGTTTCGTCGGCGTATTAAGAAGCCACCAGAACACTTTAAGATACGGACATAAATGCTGTTTCATTTCTCAATGCCTTTTTGTTGTTGTCACAGAAGCACATGACTCTCCAGATGGTAAGAGATAACTTTGGCCTTTAGACACCATATATATATATGTTATAGTTGCGTCGATGTCCTGTAGCCGGGATGGCAGGCCTATTGTGCAAGTTGTTGTTGTTGGAACATGAAACTGTCATTGTAGCGGCAGGAATAGGTAAGTCGGTTGATGCATGAATAAATGAATACACTTTATTAAGCACTTACATTGTTATTCAAATTCCTTTACTTTTCGTGCCATTAAATTATGGAATTCACTCTCTCTAGAGAGAGGTCCGCGATAGCACTTCCCTGCCCATCTTCAAAAAGCGGTTGAAACAATATTACTTAACGATTTGTGACTTGCAGGTTTCTTATTTATATAGATTTATTAATATTATTTATATTGTTTTATAGTATGTCATTGTCATGAGTTTTTTTATTATTTTATTATTATGTTTAGGTTATTTATTCATTGATCATGATTTCTTCCACTGTTTCATCACAGATTCCAATTTTTAGGGTTGGCTGTAAGAAATTTGTAGACCTAGAGATAAGCCCACCTTTGGTGCATTTCTGTTTATCATTATTCAAGTTTTATGTCATAAACTGTGTATAATTAAGCAATAAATAAATAAATGAAATTAAAATATAATACACACTCCTTCACTTATTATTTATTTATTTAACACTTTATTGCACACAAAAACCAAAATACACAAAATACACGAGAAGTTAAAAATGCACAAACGGCGAGCTTATCTCTAACTAAAGAAATTTCTTCCAGCCAACCCAAAAAAAAATTAAGTTGTGAAAATAAAATGGAAGGCATCGTGTACAAAACAATTAAGTATAGCTGTACTTAGAACAAATAAATAGATATATACTAATAAAGTGTGCACAAAGGCGGTCTTATTGCTTATTATCGATCCTACCTGGACAAATTGCTGCACAGCATATCATTCTACAACCAGTAGTCCCGTTGGCGATAGTACATTTAACCTTTACTCGCCTCTTGCGAGCTACCTGAACGGAAGTTACATCGTTTATTTTGTACAAAAAACCAGGATCAATAGGGGGGATAAACATAAATACTATAAATGTACATATACAGACAAACCTCCTTTAAAATCGCTATGTCATTTGACTATAATTTTATTAATCTTTAGCGTAGTTTCAAATATGCAAGTGGATGGGACTAATACGGGGAATTTCTTACCATCAGAAATCCGTCCACTTAATAAAAAACTAATTATTTGTCAGTGTGCGATAGGTGTGTGATCAGGTGGTTTCACGGAAGTAAATCACGTGCAGAAAGACCGTGTTAATAACTTATATTATAACATTGACGTCAATACTATAATGCAATGAACATTTTCCTAACTCAGTGGAAAATTACTCGCAGGATAAACAAACTCGTGGCGTCGAGATGCGACGACCACATCGCCTACTGAATTATTGAATTACTCTTCTAATTCAATTAAGTACCTTCAGGCCCGTAAGAGGTATGCAGAGGTAACAACCAGGTTCCCCATGATCATCGAAGGTACTTAGTCCCACAATGTGATAAGGGGCAAAACTATTTCTAAATGAGCACTCGGCAATTTTGTTGGAAAAAACACTTTAAAGTTGCGCAACCTGGTACTGGAACCTGAGACTTCATGTAGTCAACACCAATACCGATTTAGGCGATTAGACTACAAAGGCGATTTATAATGTGTGTACACTGAAATACAACACTAATTCTTTTCTTGAAGGTTCATTTAACACTGACTTTGTTTGTTATAGTTACAATAAAACTTAAGATTAGCTTAATGTTATTTTTTTGGCTGATAATGATAAAATGTCTAATTATACAAGTCATAAAAAAGGCAAATCATTTAAACGCAGTAAAACTGGCTTTAATTCGATATTGTGTCGTCTAACTGCAGATTTCTATAAAGTATCTAATCTGACTAGGACTTAGTCACTAGGTGGACAAACCCCGCGAGTTTCGCAGAGACTCGCCCGCTTTGGTACCACTGCCTTACCTATTCCTGCCGCCATAACGTCAGTGCTTGCCATTGACATGTTCCTTTTGGGAGGATAAGATAGCCGGTATAATAATTTTTGCTCGAAATTTGCTCAGGTTGGCAATGTATCACTATCAACTTTGGTGTCTCTAGGCGACGTAAATTTCATACCCTCCGCATGGAAATCCGTCTGCTTATTTGCCTTCCATTACTATAAAATACATTAAAAAAAATACAGCCTAACTAATAAAAAAGAGAAAGTCTGAGAATCACCTCCATTTTTTTACCCCGGACAGAAAACGAGAGTATTTAAGTTTGACGTGTCTGTGTTTCTAGCTTTGGAGGGACCGATTTCCGTGCGGTTTTTGTTTGAAAGCTGAAGTTGTTGAGATTTTTCGTTAAAAATTTTTGAATTGAATTTGAATTGAAAACTGGAAAAAAAATATCTTCACGCCCATATCCCCGACTAGCTAGGCAGGGGCACAAACAGGGCACCCACGATTAGCCGAAGACACTAAGTCCCACAATGTGATAGGTGGCAAGCCTATCGCCAACTAGTCACATATCCGGGCTCCTTTGCAGAATAGATCAGACCAGGCAGCTCGTAAAAGGCGAGCATAGGCTTACCGTCACTAACACCGTGACATTCTACTATGTGGTAGAGTTTGGCAGCGACTCGCTCAGATTAGTATCACCGCCTTACCTATTCCTGCCACCATAACGACGAATGCTTGCCGTTGACGTGTTCCGGTTCGAAGGGTAAGATAGCCGGTAAACTTACTTTTGCTCGAGGCCTAACATTCCGGCCTAAGCTTGGCAACGCACCTGGCAACTTGGTGTCTCTATGCGGCGTGAAATTCTTATATCAGGAAATCCGTCTGCTTGTTTGCCTTCCAATATCATAAAAAAGTATACATGTAATTAAAAAGAACCAGATTTTAAGCATTTATACGCACCGATTTAAACTACGTTTCTTTAAACTCAATCCCCAAAAGACTGTAATGGAGAATAAAAGTGTGTATAAAAATCTAATCTATGCTAACAAAGTCGCAGGCACGAGTAAACAGCTATTTGTAAATATTTAGTTGCATTCTTCGGCATTGACGTCACCACGTGCCAGCACGTGCCTTATTATATAACTGAGTCATGACTTTATTCAACTACTTACCTCTATTATGACGTCATTCCTGTCACTATCACACTACCAGATCCATGGTAGAGGGCCTTATGCAATGGACGACATTTAACACCCCACTTATATTACTAACACCATCAAAAAGACTAGGTGGTAGATTTTTGTAACGCGCTGATATCACCATTTTGTATATTCCTACCGTATGTGACCGCTATTGTCATATTTCATGAGATTGTTTATTATTAACTATATTGAAATACTAAAAATAACAAAGGATTTACTAGGTGGTAGAGTTTAGCAGCGACTCGCCCGGATTCGTACCACCGCCTTACCTATTCCTGCTGTCATAACGTCATGACGTGTTCCGGTTCGAAGGGTAAAATAGCCGGTAAACTTACTTTTGCTCGAGGCCTAACATCCCGGCCTCAGGTTGGCAACACACCATTACCACCTTGGGTGTCTCTAGGCGACGTGAATTTCTTGCCATCAGGAAATCCGTCTGCTTGTTTGCCTTCCAATATCATAAAAAAAATGATGTCAAAAAATAAAAATAGTTTGAGGATGACAATTAATCGGTATTTTTTTCAGTAAAACTTCAGTTGTTAAAATATAATAATAAGAAATATATTGTGGAAAGTACAAGGGTACTTAATAAATTACTTCTAGATTGGAATTCTACCAAGCACCACGATAAGAAGTATAGAAACGTATATAAGAAGTATAGTAGATAATTGAAACAACTAGTAATTAAAAACATATCTTCACGTCCATATCGCCGAGGTAATTAGAGGCAGAACCAGGGCACCCACTACTAGCCGAAGGCACTAAATCCCACTGTGCGATGGGTGGTAAGCCTATCGCCAACCGAGCACATATCCAATCCCAGGTAACGTTAAATTTATAAGAAAATTGAAAATACATATTTTCTTTTTTTTTTCGTTGTTCGACTCGGGAATCGAAGCCAGGACCTCAACGCCAAACCGCAGATCACAAAGGCGATGAATAAATTCGTACCTTTGGCTCGTCTAAACACAAACGCGGTAGTAAATTCGTTCAAAACTAACATTCAGGCTTCAGCACACTGGTAAGGAACGTAGGTACGGTATTAATACTTATTTAGGGTTTGAGGGTCTTTTAAATCATGGTCTACTTTAAAAAAAAGAATAATCAAAATCGGTTTCAAAATGACGGCATTTAGAATAAAATTTTAAAGTCGAATTGAGAACCTCTTCTTTTTAAAAGTGGCTTATAAAGAGGAAAACAAGCAATTAACAATTTTTATACTTAAAATATGGAAGCTATAAACAAATAGAACTGAAGTCTGGTTGCTAACAGCTTTGTAAACTGAGTCAGTTACAACTTACAAGCATTTGTGAAAGTCAGTCAATTTAAACAGGTTTCAAAAAGTGACTATCGATTCAACCCATATGTTTGCAATAGAATTTAGAAATTCAATATTTATATCTTTGTATATTTTCTATCTGAAACTAAAATCTGTTTAGTTGATTTTAGGTTTGTCATTTACAATTATTATCAAATTAGTTTAGTTACCAACTGTAGCAGAAATATGTTAAAAATTAAAACAAATAAAAAAGTCGGTATCTTCATGTCCCAATCCCTTAAGATTTAAGCAGAAGACAACCATCGCAAAACTGTCGCCAATTAGGATCGAATACCAGAAAAGTTTTTTTGAAAAAAAATTAATAATAACTAAGCTTTTTTTTTAATAATTAATTGCTATATAAGCATGCGTTTAATTTTTGTGATTTTCTAGTAAAAAGATCATCTCACGTTGGTGGGTGCCTTCTGCTTACATCGTCAGTGGTAGGGCATGAAGATACTTTTTAAATTTTAGGATTGGTACTTACCTATTAGTTTAAACTTCAGTACTTTAGCTAACTGTGTATTAAAATATATTAAAAAGCCACAGAAGTTGATGCTCAATCAATAGTTACATTTACGACAGCATTTTATAGTCAAATACGTATACATAAAATTTACAACATTATAATAATAAAATTGCAAAATAACTGTATAAACAGTAGCAAAATAAAACCCAAGTTTTATAATCCATCAATAGCATTTTATTTCGAAATAAAATATTCTTGCCAGTTCCAACTCTAACAAATTATTACCGTGTTTATCGTATCAATTTTCGTTTAACTCCATCCTTTTCTCGCTGTGTATTTTTATATCTTGTGTCTTGCTCTGTCTCGTGTTGATTGTAGTAGCGATCGGAGCACGTGCGACACGTTAAAGGCAGAGCGTTCCCACGGTCTCTATAGCTCCCCTCCCTCCCTGCCCCCGCTCGTGATTCCACTCCGGCGCACTCCGGATACTCGTGCCAATGAAATAAAGTGCCCACACAGCACGTACCAATTGCAAAATATCTGAGATGAAAGTAAGAAAGAATTTTACAATTGAATTTAGAATAGAAATGTAACGGCTCCAGTGGCAATGTTTTAGAAGTACATAGTTAGTTTATAAAATGAATGTGAACTTGAAAGATAAGTTTAACGAACGTCGCAGTAAATAGAAATTTGCAAATGAATTTAAATATAGAATGGCTCCGGTAAAACGGATGTTTCAAAGAAGTAGGTATTTTTGTGAATTAAAAAGCTATGTTGCATGGAAATAACAATTGTGAAAGGAAAATTTGCAATTAAATTTGAATTTAGAACGGTTTAAGTCACACGAATATTTAAAGGGGTGGGAAATTTTATAAATTAAGAAGATAATTTGCATTAAAGTAATTGTAGATAAAACGGTACAGTTGAATTTAAAATCAGAAAAAGAATAAAAACATGACTTAAGTCACACGAACATTTTAGAGAGGAAGGTATGTTACTTAACTGATTTAGGAAAGATAATTTGAAGATAATGATCCAAATGACTTTTGTTTAACAAATCATTTTTTAAATAATTTAAATAGAAATGCTTATTTGTTCACAAGAAATATTAGAATTTCGAAACAAAAGACTAGCTAACATATGAAATAGATTTATGTAAATAACCCTTTATTTATACATGGACTATACAAAAGTAATATATACAATACAGTAATAAAACTAAGTTATGTTCAATAATTACTTCAAAGTAACAAAAAGATAACAATCCCTGTCAAAAACATTATAGAGGAATATTAGTGTGAAAGCATACAAAATGTAAAAAGGAACAAAAGTATTGGAAAAGTCTCAACTAATGTTACTAATAAAAAAACTTATTATTAGTACTTAGTATATATCGAAACTACAAACTAACTTTGTTATTCGACACTGATTCTATTTAAAATATCGATACACAGGAAACAATAATATTATAAATCAATAATAATACTTTAAAAAATACAAAATTAAATATACGTATACAATTGTAGAAAGTAGTTTTGGAGGTTAAAGGTGAAAAATTTATAGGATTCAAACTAAATAACATGTCATATTGGGAGGAAAGCGAATTACAGACAGTTTAACATCAAACTAAAGCAGAAAAAACTGCTTCATATTGAGTTAAATAATATAGAAAATTTCAGGGACAACCTTTGAGTTGCTTAATATAAAGAGTTGTTAAATATTCACTTATTATTATGTATGACTATTATTAATATTGAACAAGCACTCTCATTAGGCCCATTAAATAACATCTGTCTCATACAAACATTTGAAGCCTATATTAATTTATGCATGACCTTGCCGTGGGCATAGAAATTTGATCAGATAGATAACTTGCTTACATGTAAATCAACGTTCTTAGTCATTAGTTCAAATATAATTACAATATCATTATTAAATACATGTTTATTATAGACAAGCCGTGTCAAAATATGCTTTTAATAATCTTCTAAATTTTAATAATCTTTTAAAAATAAACTAATTAAATTCATAAAAATGTTCTAATTAAAACTTAGAAGTATGGTTTTAGATTAAGGTTTCTATTATTACGTAAAATTTTGTCATAATATTTTATACACTCATTAAAGGGTAAGATTTTTATATATTATGCTTTAAAAATAACTTATTATAGTAGGGCAAGAAGATACGAAAATTTGTTTTTAAATTTCGCCTATGTTATCTAGCGGTCTGTGTCCTATGGACTTGACTTCTTGAGGTCCCGGGTCCTATCTCCGAGTTGGGTAACTAAAAGACTAGAAAATTTGTGATTTTGGATATGTGTCCAGCTTACGATAGGCTTGCCACCTATCACACCTTAGTGTCTTCGGCTAGTCGTGGGTGCTCTGGTTGTGCCTCTGCCTGACTCTTCAGGGGTATGGGTATGAAGACACTTTTTATTTTTAGCTTTAATATAGGTTTTAGATACTAGTTAGCTTAATTTATTGTTAACGATTGCTATTTCATACATTTTTGTTAAGCGATTTTTGACATAGAAAGTGTCTATTAAAATTATTTAGATAAATGATGATAATTTATCTAGTATATAGTGCATTACTGAAGCTAAAAAATAGCAGAAGTTACCTATATCAGATTTCTTTCTATAGTACAGTTAGCCAAACGTGTTGGTGGAGAAATTAAATAGTCAATGCTTGTCATCCTGTCTGGGGTGAAACTTTTTCTTTCTTTAAAATTTATAGAAAATTTGTTCAAAATTTATATTCAGATTTAGAATAATTTAATTTTGGTAAACTAATGCCTTGCGTTTTCACTCGTTATGAGCATTTTCATCTTTAGTTTTCTTGATTAAGCTATTTCAGGAGATTTGTCTGTATTTCGCCTTAATATTGTAGCAGTCCGCTGTTGAAGTTTCATAAGGCCACGGGTTCCATCTCTGGATCGGGCAACTAAAATATATGTGCTTTGAATTGTATAACAAAAACAACGTAGACTGGGATAGAATATATATCCGGTTGGCGATTGGCTTGTCGCCTATCATTTTGGGATTTAGTGTCCTTGACTTGTCGAGGACCAGGTTGTGCCTCCGCTTATCTATTCGGTAATATAGGCGTGCAGATTGTCTTGTCTGTTTGATAGTTTGCCTTTCAAGAAATAGATGATATTATCATATAACGGAACGGGATCTATTATCATTTTCATACAATCGCCGATTAAAGGTCACGCGTCATGCGATTCTGCTATACTAAAGAAACTATCCATTTGTAGCTTGTAAACATGATTTTGGGGATAAAGAACTTTATTTTAAGGTAATAAAGTATCTTATTAATTGTATTACATCACACTTTAAGTCCTCAAGTTTATAACATACAAGTAACAAGTTATCCAATTGTCGTATCTGTGTTATTACGATACGGGCTAAAATTACGTTTCGGTTATATGATGTATCGAAATCCAGGAAACACATTGTTAGGTCACGTTCTCACAATCCCCTTTTCTTTGAGGGGAATAAATAATTGCACTTTTTTCTCTCGCATATGGCCAAGGAGACGGTGTTACGCAAGATCGTTCCCACGGTTGGCCCATAGACATAAAGGTCAGGAAAAAACGTGCCAACATAATGCGGGGGTTTCTTTTATAGCAGCAGATGTACGGGGTTAAGTGTGTTATTTTATAGTAATTGATTTATAGATTTTTATTTAGCGTTTTAATATGGGATTGAGTGTTGGAATTTTTAAAGCTGATTAGGAGTTAGAACTAATTAATTAGATACTATTATTGGTCTTAAGGGACTTGTTTCTTTCTTTCAGAATAAATAGACAAATTGCTTGATACCTAAAAAAAAATGCTTAATAAGTAGTAAGAGATATCTATTTAGCAACAATGGTAATTGTTTTCTGCAAATTTTAGGATACCATGTTAAGCATTATTTATGAGTTTAACAACTACTCTACTCTCCAAATGAGAATACAAGGGTAGCCTTGACGTTATGTCGGCAGGAATAGGTAAAGTGATGGTCAAATCGACGGTGCTAGTGACGTATTTGTCTAAGTTCAGTTCTTACTACTTAGCTACTTTACAGATAGCTAGTTTGCTTGTAGTTCTATAGTATCTGGGACTAATACGAGGTATCAATATAGATGTAAGTATGATCAAGTCATTGAGATAGAAGGAAATATATTTTCGCCTTTATAGTGTTTCTTCCTACAGAGACTGATACCTTGTTTAGTTAAACTTGTGACTAAAGATCCCTGACACATGATAGTATGCCACCAGCAACTTCTATGGCGACGGTTGTCCAACTTTTTGCTAGGAGAGTCGCCAAATCCTTACGCCCGTATCTCCGAAGATATTGATCAATGTGATAGGTGGTAAACCTATATTGATCAATGTGATAGGTGGTAAACCTATCGCCAATTCGAGCACTTATCTAATTCCCAGCAAAGGTGTTTTTATGGAAAGCTCATATTGGATTTGGCTAGCCTGTATCCGATCAAATCCAAAACCTCAGGTTCTAAACACAAACACCGGATCACTCGACCACAGAGGCGATGATAACAAAATATAATCAAACTCCTCTTTTTCTGATTAACGGTAAAATAGCAGTAGAAAGTAAGCTTTAAAGTCTCTGATTTTTACAAGCTTATCTGATACGATTAGAACTGGCGCCAATTACCTACGCGTCTATTACACACGCTTACAAAAACATTACATTTATTATTCTCGCTTCCACATACCGCTGCCATTAGGGAAAAAAACATGAATACAAAAACAAAATTGCACCTTTTCTAAGGCGTTCAAACTGGTCGGGTTCCCACGGTCGCCCGCGCCAGTTGTGCTTCCCCTTCTTTTCTTGACATTATAATACTTTATTATCTGTTGTAGTGGTTAATCAATTAAAACCAGCTTGTTTTAAAATATCCAAAATATGCTATTTCGAGGGTTTGTGTGTTTTTGAATTTGATCTTTTGATTTTTTTTTTTAGTCTTATGTTTTAGAGGGGTTTTGTTCAAAGACATGTCAACCCCATCGTACCCGATCACACTTTTGTCCCTCATATTACAAAAAAAATTGAAATATATAAAAATTAAATACTTAATAATAATTATACTATACCTAAATTTTGTCAACTAGCTAACCAATATCGTTAGCTAGTTGACAAATTTTTTTTGCCAATTCTGTGTTTGGACTTGACAAAATTTCCTGCACTAAGCCTACACTGTTTTCGTTTAACTGAAATTCTTGCACCAGTAATCTTTTGATTTAGAGTTAAGAGTTTAGAGTTTGGAACTTATGTTCATTATATTGACTGTTTTTTGATAGTTAACAGGTTGAGTTTTGGCGGGATCTATAGAAAAGATGGACGCAATTTCATTATAATTATTGGATTTCGTGTATATATCGAGTAAAATTAGCTAATTTTAGTGGTATTTTATATATTTTGTTGAGTATAAGTGCACAGTGTAGAAATACTTCACATTAATTTAAAAAATATGTAATTTCGATTTTTTTCTTGAATTCTCCCTGTGTTGGTCCGGGCTCCTTTGTAGAATAGACCATCTGCCTTCCTGTGCCAGGCAGCTCTTAAAAGGCGAGCATAGGCTTGCCGTCACTAACACCGTGATATCTGACTAGGTGGTAGAGTTTTGCAGCGACTCACACGGATTGGTACCACCGCTTTACCTATTCCTGTCGCCATAACGTCATGAAGTGTTCCGGTTCGGAGGGTAAGGTAGCCGGTAAACTTACTTTTGCTCGAGGCCTAACATCCCGGCCTCAGTTTGGCAACGCACCATTACCACCTTTGGTGTCTCTAGGCGGAGTGAAATTCTTACCATCAGGAAATCCGTCTGCTTGTTTGCCTTCCAATATCATAAAAAAGTATACATGTAATTAAAAAGAACCAGATTTTAAGCATTTATACGCACCGATTATAACTACGTTTCTTTAAACTCAATCCCCAAAAGACTGTAATGGAGAATAAAATTGTGTATAAAAATCTAATCTATGCTAACAAAGTCGACATTGGTAGTCATAAAAAATTTTTTTTTTGCTTAAAATTGAAAACTCTAACACGATGAACTTAGGTCACGGTGTATCCGCTTTATCTGTGACCCATACAAGGCTAATTGTGGCGATTTGTAACTATTTTGGGTAATTTAAAAGTGTTTTTGCAAAATCGTATAATAATTTGATACAAATCAATTAAACTTGATTAGTTTTTTAGTAGTGGCTCACACCCATGATAAAAACTAAAATAAAAAACTCTGGCTATCTAGCTTATTTGCTACCTACTTGTGGGAGACAAGCGCAGCTTAAGTGTCGACAGTACCACTCCTTATATCAACGCACCAACTTTGGTGTCTATAGAGATCGAGGGCGATTTCTTTTCATTAACATTTTTTCTGCTTATTTGCCTTACGGTATTATAAACAAGAATAAAAGCAGATTGCGCGGGAAAAATAAAACTAGTTTTTCTGTTTTTATAGATTTTCTATCGATTTATCAAATTT
Organism: Calephelis virginiensis; assembly: GCA_002245475.1. Taxonomy (NCBI): domain Eukaryota; kingdom Metazoa; phylum Arthropoda; class Insecta; order Lepidoptera; family Riodinidae; genus Calephelis; species Calephelis virginiensis. Next base: position 76,039 of record NJDC01003070.1, read on the forward strand.
CACTCGAGATTTGTAATTTATTTTTGTTTATAAAATGGTACAAAAATCTCTTTTCTTAGAAAATATTAACTAAAAAGGCTGACACAGTTATTTTTCAACGAATAATTTTAAAAAAATAAATCAAAATATCGAAATGAATAGTTCAAAAATAGAACACAATAAATGGATTTTAAAGCTAGCACCATGCTGACATTCAGCCATTGACAGTTGATAAAAGAAGAGCACACATTGCGCGTACGCAGGATCCGTTCCCACGATCCACGCGACATATGGCGCGAGCGGGGTGTACTTACTCGTGAACGGTGACGCGTGTGTAAAAAAACCCTTCGGACTTAGCGGATCTATGGGTGCTTTCCCATAAGATAATAAAAACCGGTATACGACTTACTTAAATGGTCTTTGAGACATAAAATGGGATATATATGGCGTAAGATTATTCGAAATAAAATTTGGTTAGTATTTATTTTATCTGTGGTTTGTTTGGGTTGGACAGATAACATATTTCGGGGTTTTTGTTTTTTGTACGTGTTAAAGCTATGACCTAGGTGATAATTAGGTTTTGACCCTTTTAGCAGTAGATATTGTAATAAATAACATTCTAAGATTGATAAAATCAGGGAACGTGTGTAATAAAATTGATAGACCCAGCACTATACCCATAAAATAGTTTTTTGGCTCAGAATAAAAACACTTTTAATGAAAAATTTTGATATGGTCTAAAAATTTCAAATTTAGTTAATTAAAAAAGTCTCACAATAATTTAAGACTAGACAATGTTTTTTTATTTTAATTTTATAATACGATACGATTTTTAGAAACCTATGCTATGTTCAGACCGATAACCGCTACTGTAAACAATCCTTAATATTTTTTTTAATGCACTGACATAACTACTGTACAATTTTGATAGAAATTTTCATGAAATATATAGTTATGTTAGTATTTTAAAAAATAATGAACAAATAAATAAACCGACATGAAAAATTAATCAGGATCTTCTACATTATTATAGAGTTACTAAATGTAGAATCTATAAATAATAAATGTGTATTAAAATAAAGATTTTTTTTATTTTTTTTTGATATTGGAAGGCAACAAGCAGACAAATTTCCTGATGGTAAAAAATTCATGCTGCCTAGAGACACCAAAGATGGTAATGTACTGACCTTTCTTTCTAAGTCTTGTGATAATAATGAATAAAGTCAAAACGAACAAGAGGTCAGTGCATTAGAGTACATTATCTAGCAATATGTATTTGGAATTTAAATCAGGTTAATGTAGCTTCATGGTTACACTACATACAACACAAAAATTTGTATAATATAATTTTTATAATTAAACACCGATTTTATAAAAAAAATCGTTAAATTCAAACCAAAAAAATACATTAATAAGCAAAAGTATTTAAAAACGAAACAGCCAGTTCGCAGTGGCAACAACGAGTTAAATATAAGTTTTATAACTCACAGTAAACTTGTATTAAATCTGTATATGTAAAAAGCTTATAAAAACAAAATTCAAGGTCGGACAAATCGTTTCGAATTATAATTTTCGAGTAGTATTTTATGGCGTAGGGTGCAGGTGCGTCGGGCGCGCAACTGTCGTATTTCCCACGGTCTCACCACCCGCCAATTGGGCGTCGTGTGTCTCGTCATTGCCAATTATCATATTGGAGAGAAATTCTTTACTTCATAATTATTCTTTTTCGATACAAAGACATACAGAAATTGCTTATATTGTATATAATTTTAAGATTGTATTTATTTGGTTATCTTGGTAATAAAAACAGAAAAGAAGGAGGTTAGTTTTGTTTGTCACTCCATGACCATTGATTCCTGTCACTATAACATACTAGTACTATTTACTATCTAAATTCTTAAAGTTTGAGTAGCTCGCTACCTTACATAAGCTTCTTAATCTCATGAATAAGATTAATTCACATATTTGATTAAATTGTAAATTAGTATTCGCCAAAGATT
>NJDC01003070.1:78465-101725 GCA_002245475.1 Calephelis virginiensis
CCTGTCACTATAATATACTAGTACTATTTACTATCTAAAGTCTTAAAGTTTGAGTAGCTCGCCAATTATCGTATTGGAGAGAAATTCTTTACTTCATAATTATTCTTTTTCGATACATAGATATACAGAAATTGCTTATATTGTATATAATTTTAAGATTGTATTTATTTGGTTATCTTGGTAATAAAAACAGAAAAGAAGGTTAGTTTTGTTTGTCACTCCATGACCATTGATTCCTGTCACTATAATATACTAGTACTATTTACTATCTAAATTCTCAAAGTTTGAGTAGCTCGCTACCTTACATAAGCTTCTTAATCTCATGAATAAGATTAATTCGTACATTTGATTAAATTATAAATTGGTATTCGCCAAAGATTTTTAGTTGAATAGTGTACATATTTCATTAAAATAGTACCCTGATTATAATATTGGATTTTATCAATAGAATAATAAAAGGTTTATTTATTGTTAGACTACGTAATATAAGTAAAGTACCAACAAAATCAAGTAAATTATAATTTTTATTTTTCAGTAACTTATCTTGAGAGTTGGTACCACGTTAAGGGTAACCTAGCTTTACTGCTAGCTTTTACAAATTAGGAACAACAGGAACAGTAGTAGATTGCTTATAAGCGCGTGCGCAGCTCGAGCTTATGATATTGGTACTATTATGAGTAGGTACAATCATATGATGTAACTTCATATCGATTTACGGTCACTTAAACATATTTAAGCTCATAATGAGGGTTTCAACAGAGTGATTTATTTTTAACAAACTAGAATTTTCTTTCTATTATGAAGATAATTCACTTTCCTATTTATTTTTATTAGTGTTTTTGCTATATTTTAGCCGTAAGTTTCATGTTATTTTTTAAATGACGATAAATAAAACGTTCTTAATTTTGAAAAAAAAAACACTGTTTTCGCATATTTAAATTTATTTTTAAATTTATTCTGGTATATTATTATATATTTCTATGTATTAGTATAGTATCTTATTAAATTCTATGCTAACTTTGGGGTTAGATTCAATTTGTGTAACTTGTCGGGGGATATTAATTAATTATTTATTTTATTTATTAATACCAAAAACAGAGAGTTTAGGTTGATAATATTAAGATAAGATAAGATTAAGATAGATTTTGGACTTTGTACAAAATAAACTCGATTTCCGAAAAAAAGCTATTTTGTTTATGCCGTAAGAATTTAGGTTAAACGTCATTTGTATATTTTAGTCTAATAAAGAGTACAGACAGTGAAGGCATGAAAAACCAAAATTCCTTTATAATTGACTCAACTGTTATAATTAATATGACATAAATGTTTGGCAGACAACCATTCACACGAACTAATAATTTTCTTCTTTTTTACTATCGGAAGGCCTACTGGAATTCCTTGGAATATTATAATTTGAGCATTTTCAAGGTAGAAGAAAATTGTAGTAATTTGTACTTTTTTAACCTGGTTGGGGCTCTTTGTAATATGATATTTACTAAAAAAACATATTATCAATACTGTTAATTCATAATGTTAATTACATGTTTAAGCATTAAGAAACCTTCCTTGATAGTCAGTTCTTATTAAAGTTCAACGCCTCCGTTTTCTAGGTCACAGGAAACCATAAGAAACTAAAAGGAAGCCAGTTTTTAGACGAACATGACACAGAATTTGGATTAAGTTCTTTGGAACTATAAACTGAATTCTATAAACTCTATTAATTGAGAAAAAATATAATATTTATGATAGCGCCCTCTAGTGAAATTTCATTGTACTAAAAGGTACAGAAGGAACTTTATATTATCAAAAATGAGGAATGTAATATATTCAGTATGGTTTTCAGGGTCCATAGTCGTACTCTTATAGGATTATTTATTCCATGATTTTTAGAGTAGGTATGTAGGTACATTAGATACAGCGCCTCTGTGGGGTAACGATCCGATTTGTGGACTTGACTTTAAGAGATTCCTTGCTTTTTATCAATTTTCTAAAAACACAACGTTGCCCGGAAATCAATACGTGTCCGGTTGGCGATAGGCTTGCTATCTATCACATTGTTGGACAGTGTCTTTGGCTAGTGCCCTGATTGTACCTCTGCATACCTCTTCGGGGATACGGGTGAGAAGATACTTTTTTAATTAAATACATCAAACTTAACGTGGATATGCAAATTAAGAAAAAAAGTTGATATATATTCGAAAATAATGTAAATTGGGTTTTTAAGATAACGGAAACAAATTCAAATGAAATATTGTTTACAACAAAGTCGTAAAATTAAATTTATTTTTATGAACACAAAATTCATAATGAGAAAAGTAACAGATAACAAAAATGAGACTGTATGATGACACAATGGCAACGACCCCTTAAAATTGCAAGCTAACAGCTCGACAATGGCTGAAGGTCAAAAGGTGAAATAGGGATGCATGGGAATGAATCCTACTTACACCTGGGGTGATAGTTGTAGGTACATAATTGAGTGCTTTACCGTTTTTTCTTCAGTTAATTTTGCGAACCCAACCAGGAAGTAACGGTATATCGTGGTGATAGCTACAGTTTGTGCAGTTTGTGTTTTGTGAAGTTTATTCGTGCTGTTTCACTAATTTTCTTTTAGTGTATACGTGTAAATGTGTAGTGAGGTGTAGTGCTTTGATGTGTATAATAACTGTATTTAGCAACAGTGTATTTTAGGAAGATTTTGCTTGGATTTGTTGAATTGTATATTTATTATCGATAGTTTATTACCGTTTGTTTATTACCGTTTCATCACATATATTTAGAAATTCACTATAGAGTGTTTAAGCATACAAACTTTAACGTGTATGTATTAGGTATTTCTAGAAAGTTTATAACTGCTTCACAAGTTATTTTATAAGTGTATTGTTTATCTAATATGATTTAAAATGAGTTTAATTAATTCTGATTATACTAAGGTTTAGTTACTGTTACTAGATATGTTTAGTCTGCAATAACTGGCTTTAAATTTTATTTCAATTAGTGAAAACTGACTTATGATTAGAAAATACTTAGTTACCTATATTTAAGTAATAAATAAAATATGAATTACGTTTAATAGTGAAATTGTTCCTTAGGTTGCTGATTACAAATTATTTTTGTACTAATATTACACAAAATTGAGATTTTTAAAATGAAAATGTAATTGTTAAATCTACTAGATATTAACATTTTCATTAGAATTATATGAATAAATTTACAAATAGTATATAAATTTATTCTATGTTAAAAAAAAATAGGTTATAAATTTTATATGACGTTGAAAAAAAATCGGGACGGTTGTTGACTGTTCGTGGAATTAATATTTCTCATAGGCTGCAAGTAAGTGATAGTGCGTTGCCAACCAGAATTTTGTGAGCTATCTAGCACTTAATGGTAACACGGTTAATACCATCCAAATAATCGATGGGAGACTTCTGACTTGCGAACTTTTATGTCTATTTCATCATAGCAGTCTTATGGTAGTTATCATCCTGATAATGTGTTCCTCGTCTTGGCGGAGGAAACTGGGTTAGGAATTACTTGCCCATGTTAAAGCAGACGGTTTTTTATGCATTGTTCAATAGCAGCGATCTAAGAAGTTGATAATATATAATACGTATAATATTTTTGTATAATCAGATGTTAAGTGATATTTATAATTGAGTTTGAATCATCATACGTATATTTAATTTAATTAAGGGGTAGTATATCACGTAGCACGCAAGTTCAACTTGTCTTCTTTTTTGGTACTCGTAATTTTAAATTATTATTATCAACTAAACTGATAGGAAGTGAAAAATGGGTGAAAGAAAGTAAACTGATCATTTCCATAGTGTTAGATACCTATACATATGCAAGTTATCTATATATTTGTATCAGTATAAAATTTATTGAAAATGAAACTACTGAAGGTGTTGCATAAGTAAATTTTAAAAAATAACAAGTCAGATGATTTGGAGGCAGTAAATTCGGGTTGCATTTTTTTCCTTGTATCCTTATTTTTTTCTGATAAGAAGAAAACGTCGTGTAAAATGCATAAGTTTACTTTTCAGGTTACGGGGATTTACTGGTATTTTTTGTCATATTTTTTTCTTTCTGACAAAAAATATCCATGATATGTAAATAGTTTGGCCTTAAAAGAGATCGTGCCAGCTCATCGAGTTGACGCAGGCCGCGTGTTTACCTGTTCAATGCAATCATCTGAACAAACTGAGGATGATCTCACCTCGAGTATTGAATGGTAGCTCAGGTGGTTATTTTTCTATTGACATCAACATGGAACACTAAAAATCGTTCATTAAGTATTTGTGGATCCGTCCATACTAATATTACAAATATAGTGTTTGTTGGTTTTGTAAATTAGCAAATAAACTTACTTTTTCATGATATTGGAAGGCAAACAAGCAGACGGATATCCTGGTGGTTAGAAATTCACGGCACCTAGAGACACTAAAGGTGGTAATGGTGCTTTGCCAACCTGAGGCTGGAATGTTAGGCCTCGAGCAAAAGTAATTTTACCAGCTACCTTACCCTTCAAACCGGAACACGTCATGACGTTATGGCAGCAGGAATAGGTAAGGCGGTGGTACCAATCCGGACCAGTCGCTGCGAAGCTCTACCACCTAGTCAGATGTCACGGTAAGCCTGTGCTCGTCTTTAACGAGCTGCCTGGCAGGAAAGCAGATGGTTTCTTCTGCAAAAGAGCCCTAAGAGTTCCTATAATGCTATAAAATGTAATAGTTTACTAGTCCTTTTTTATAGTAATTATCAATCTATGTTGCTTTTTACAGCATTTTCAGGGTTATTGTAGTTGGTTTGTAGCTAACATGACGATGCTGCTGTAAGCAAAACCAGTAGATAGTTATTTCATTTAATTTCTGTAGAAGTGTCTTTTATAAAAATATGACAAATGAAATAAAATGATAACGATGAATAGTGTTAATCATATAGGTATGACTACCATCCTCAATTTTTTTTTAAATTGACAGTGTTGTAATTAAATATCTACCGACAGCCGAATGATAGCTAAATTCGAACGACATTTGTATGACAACTGCTAATTACGTAATAAACAAATACACAAGTATTATAGTAAGTATTTTGGTTTGTAACTGGAATTTGTTTGACATATTATATAGTCTTTCAATAGTTTCAGTGTTTATCCATTTCAAAATCACAACTGTTCTCACTATTTTAACAAAAGAGATTTGCTACTTTTATGATGATAATGTTTTGGAGTCAACAGGATATGTGGGTAGCAAATGGTTAAATGGTAAAACTATAGGCGCTAGTAAAATAGGCTGACCCAAGAAATACAAGAAAAACGTCTTGGAAAAGGACTAATGTCAATGGACTTTGAAGACGGATGTTGAAGACCATGTAAACTGAGACTCTGGGTTTCTTTTTTTCAACAATCTAAAAAAAAGTATTTACGCCCATATCTCAGAACGGATAGGCAGAGGCATTACCAGTTTACCCACGACTAGCCGAAGACACAAAGTCCCACAATGTGATAGGTGGCAAACCTATCGCCAACCGGGCACAGATCCTATCCCGAGCAACATTTTTTTGTATTAGAAAATTGGAAAAATCACATTTTCCTTTTATTGCCCGACCCGGGAATCGAACCCAGGACCTCATGTAGTCAAGTCCAACACCTGGACCGCTAGACCACAGAGGCGATAACAATCTAAATCACCGCTAGAATGATGTTCACAGATTTCACACTTTTATACTACATAAATATCACGTTAACTTAGCAAATAGGCACCATGAAGCACGCCTAATTGGCTAGAAACAGCTCTAGTTAGCATAAATAGGATTTCATTTATAGGTTTCTTAGATATTTTTTATTAAAAGTAACACTTTCATTTTTAGTTTGAGTTCATATATATGCAAATGTTTTAAGATTAGAAGCCTATCTAGTTCTTATTTGTTGCAAAATATTCTGTTGACTAAATTGGATATCTTTAAATGGGCTTTAAATTTTTGTATGCTGTTAGATGTAATTAAAATTTCTCAAAATAAATATCCCTGGACAAGACACACAAATTGAATCTAACCCCAAAGTAAGCAAATTATATACTTGTGTTATGGGTGTCAGTCAACGATACTTATACATAGATATACTTAAATAGATACCAGAATAAATTTAATAAACATCGAGACCCGGAAATGCAGATGGTTCTGACCACCAGACAGCGACACACCAATAACATCCATAGTGTGTATAATGGACGGTAGTCTATTAGCTTCAGAAAATATACCTGTCGTGCATTCTCTTATACTTAACATAAAAAATAATGTCTTAACGATAATAGTTTTCTATAAAACTAATCATATGACTCAGCAATAATTAGTTCAAAGTAACGTTACTTATTTGAAACCAGCACAAACACACGTTACCGGACTGTAATTGATTGCCTCTGTGGTCTAGCGGTTTAGGGGTTGGACTTGACTGCATGAGGTCCCGGGTTCGAATCCCGGGTCGGGCAACAAAAAGAAAATTTAGTTTTTTCCAATTTTCTAATAAAAAAAAATTTGCTTGGGATTGGATATGTGCCCGATTGGCGATAGGCTTGCCATCTATCACATTCTGGGGGACTTAGTGTCTTCGGCTAGCCGTGGGTGCCCTGGTTGTGCGTCTGCCTACCTCTTCGGGGATATGGGCGTGAAGATACTTACTTACTTAATTGATTGGAAGTATCTTTTATCGAATAACAGTCGCAAAGTTAACATTTTACTCCGATGAGTTAACTCCTCGTAAGTTGTAACAGATTTCATTCATCATTGTCAAAATTATAAAAGACTAGCTATTGCCTGCGGCTTCGTCCTCGTTTTACAAGAAACCGTGCGATCGAGATTAAAAGTAGCCTATATGTTAATCCAAGTCACAATCTATCTGTATTCCAAATTTCAGACAAATCCGTTCAGCCCTTCGAGCGTGAAAGAGAACATTCATTCATTTATTCATTCTTCCATCCTTAGTAACTTCCACATATATAATATACAAGATCTTATCTTTGACCCGACTAACACATTTATAGGCTAGGTAATTTTTATCGTGATTTTGTTTTTAATTCATTATCCTATTTTTTTATGTAATAATTATGTTAAGGACAGGGCAAGGGGGGAATCGCCTCTGTGGTCTAGCGGTCAAGATGTCGGACTAGACTTTATGAGGTAACGGGTCGGGCAACAATGAGAAAATGGGGTTTTTCCAATTTTCCAATAAAAAAATTTTGGTCGGGTTTGGATATGTGCCTGGTTGGCGATAGGCTTGCCACCTATCACATTGTGGGACTGAGTATCTTCGGCTAGTCGTGGGTGCCCTGGTTGTGCCTCTGCCTATCTCTTCGGGGATATGGGCGTGCAGATACTTTTTTTAAGAACAGGGTCTGGATTTGATTCTCCATCAACATGCACTTTTATCGAAAGAATGATAATTCTAATAGAAGATGTAGACCTAAAACTTTGTTCGCGTTATTGAATTGCATAACCTAATTAGCGGAGCTAAGTGCATCACCGATACCCAATCGGACTTCATTTTTTTAATAAATAAATATAAATATCTTAAGATAAACAAATTCCACAAATTAATCTAACCCCAAAGTAAGCAAATTACTTACTTGTGTTATAGGTTATAGTTAACGATACTTATCTTATATATAAAATTCTCGAGTCACAATGTTAGTCTGCATACTCCTCCGAAACAGCTTGACCGATTCCTCTGAAATTTGGTAAGCATATTGGGTAGGTCTGAGAATCGGCTAACATCTATTTTTCATACCCCTAAGTGATAAGGGTGACTCACCCCAATTTTTTTAAATAAATCACATTAAAAATATAGCAGAACAACGTCTGCGAGGTCAGCTAGTGTATATATATTAAAATAAACTAGTGGTCGCTCATTGGTCGAAATTTGCCCATAATAAATATTAATATCTTGTTGACAAGAACGCCATCTTCATTTCTCAAGATCTACTACTTTGTTTCCAAACTTTTTAGTGCGCCATCTGTGATTTTTTATCGTTATCATCAATATGTTTGTGTGTCAAATGCAGTAGTATGGGTAGTTTTATTTAATGATTTAATGTACATTATAAGCATTATTATTGAAAAATATTAGCGTTCTGCACTTCTCCTACACATAAACTATAAGTGTGCCAAATTTTATGCTCCTGTGTCTGCGCAATTTTCGTAAAAGGGGGTCCAAAGTTTTGACATCACGTATTAATATATAGATACTACTCAGATTCAGAAATACATTTCTTTAGAACAAAACAAACAAACAAATTCATAACAGAACAAACCGCTGAGAATCGAACCCGTGCTAACGGGGCGGTCAATAAATATATAAATGTGTTAAATACAGAAAGTACTTCTAAGCAGAAAATAAACCCGTTTTTGAAATGAACAACATTATCGTAATTCATATATGGAACCATTTTAAAATTACTAAAATAGTAAATTAGAGTTTTGTGAGAAATTGACAAGTATTTAAAACAAAGCAACTTTTTTTTAAGAAATATACATTTCCGTTATTAAGTATAATCATAATCGTATACATATTTAGTATGGGTTTTTCTACACACTTAAATTAAGAAACCTAGGGTTCGCTAGGGTGTTAGATATCCATGCATCACCTTCTAAACCCAGGCCAACCTGATGCACCCTGCTATACAAAAGGAAAGGCTCAGAAAAGTAAGCTCGAAAAGGTTTGGCAATTACGCTGGGGTAAAGCCACAAACCCTAATTAAGCCTTTATTAATACCTTTCTTCTATAAATCTTGTCAACTCATCCCATTTTTGACCTGAGTTAGTTAAGCATCCTAAGGTCCTAAAAAAACGAGTAACAAATTAAAATTCTATTATTAACAACACGCAAGTAAAACAAATAAAAAATTCAAAACCGTACACATGATCAGATTTTTTACCCCTTTGCCTATAGTAAGACTATAACTGTGTCTACATGTCCCCTTAAAGCCTTACGAAATTTATGAACGATTAGTTATAAGAAACTAAAACCCATAAAAATCATACATCATGATTTTCAAATTACAAACCATTGTGTTTATGACAATATAATTATTGCAACCAATTATACGAAATACTGTTTAGCAATACATGCACGTGTTCAATGTATCTTCTATTATTATATTTCGTACAAATATTTCAACATTGCACGTGTAGCTCGAATAGAAATTAGAATAGAAAAAATTAACCCAAATTTCGCAAGAGTTGCGGAATTTCAAATAAGGGTTGCAAAAAATCCTTTCTAACCCGAACGTCCGTCGCTCACGTGTAGCAATACGCCGATGACTCAGAGCTGAAACGATCCCGAAGCAGCCACGTATTATTAAATTCGAAAAGAAAAAAGATAAGCGCTGTTGTATCAAGGAATTGTACATCTGCCGAAAATTCTCACGGGTCGGTTCTGAGCGTCGCGAATGGTATTATTATACCGGACCACTATCTACCTACGTATTATAGTTGTAACATCTCGCTTATCTTGTGATTATGACAACCGGGTAGCGGTTTCGACTTTAGTCAAACTATTAGCATATCAGGTTTTTATCATACATAAAACGTTGAGTAAAAGTTGTATATTTGTGCTATGCTAATTTCGTTTTAGATTTTAAGTATCACCTTTGTTTATTCCCACGGTTTTTTAATCAAAATATAAATGACAGCTGTGAATGTATTTGAGGATAGGTCTATTAGATCTGAATGTTTAATGTATTCAAACATTAATCCAGGCGCTACAATGTTTTCTGGTTCTAAAATAAACAATAAATGAGTTTGTGCCTCGTTTATTTTTTCAGTTGTATCCAAAACATATGGAAATGAGGAGATTAATTTGTTTTTATTTATCTTGAATTCTTTTTGACTTTCTTTGTTTAAGTAAATTATTAAAATTAAGGCTTTTGTGTATCAAATTTGTAGTTGTTTTTATTTTTTGTGAAATAGGAGTCTTAAAAAATTTATTACTTTTTTTTACATTACTTGCTTTATTTTTGATTTAGCTATTAGATGTTATGTAGTTATTAGATGTTGTAAGTTTAACGTTATATAACTGCTCTCCCGCCCGAATTCGACTCGCCCGAATTGGTACCACCGCCTTACCAATTCCTGACGCCATAGCGTCATGACGTGTTCCGGTTTGGAGAGTAAAGTAGCCGGTAAACTTGCTTTTACTCGAGGCCTAACATCCCGGCCTCAGGTTGGCAACGCACCATTACCATCTTTGGTGTGTCTAGATGGCGTGAATTTATTACCATCAGGAAATCCGTCTGCTTGTTTGCGTTCCAATATCATAAAAAAAACACAGTTTCATTTATGAAATTAGTAAGTTTATATGCAGTAATAACTGCACAACATGTAATATTTATTTGCTAGAATTATCCCAATAAAACATGAGTGTGCTTAAACTATGTTAATAACAAAAGTATTTAAGTAGAGATGTTTCTATTTGTCGTTATGAAAACTAAACAGATTATGGTTGTTATTACTTTTTTTGGTATATTTTATTACTTTTGTATATTGTATTATTTTAAAATAACATGCATTAAGGCTAACATCTCTTTCTTTTCGTATGTAAGACAATACATATATAAATATTTAAAAACTTTCACAACAGCTACCAGATAAAGCCAGATAATTATAGCGAGTAGAGACTCTATTATTACTATCACGTGCATACAATAAATTACCAAGCTTAAACTTAAAGTAACAGTATGCCCAATGCCATTGATGTTTGCACAAAAACCTTCTTTTTATTGTAGCCTTGTAAAATGGAGCAAGTATCGACCTGTAATTTTATAACAGGTTCTGACAAGTCGATACTTGTTCGTATTGGCAATTTACCTTTTTCAATGGGGTCCGTTAATTTATAAATTAATTAGTTACGACGTTAATGGCATTCGCAATTTTCAATAGTCATATGACACACAACTTTACATATGGAATGTGATGTTGGGGTTGGCTATATCTTTGAAGATGAAGTACCTACCAAGGAGGGGCCTACTGACTATGTAAATGTAATTTAGTAGTAGTTCTCAATACTTAGCAGTTTGATTAATGAAAAAAGGTTCGAACCTCTTACTAATATGTGTCTGGAATATTTAAGTTTTATATATTTCTTTTATTTCCCTTTACATAACTTTCAATTGTGTAACTTTTATAGGGATGTTAAAAAGGGAAGAAGTTTTTATTACATATAGAATAAGACTTTCTAGTTAATTAAGATTTATATTTGAGTGTTTGATTGTTTACTTACACGAAACAACAACAACAAAAGGCAAATTTGATGCTATTTTCCAATTAACTCTAGGCTTACGTAAATATAAATATGAGTGTATTTGTAATAATTAAATATAAGTATATTTTTACTTATTAAAAATATACTTACTCATATTAACATTAATCTATATTACATATCCATATATATGTATTATAATCAAATAGCTTGATGTCATTTAGCGAAATTCGGCAACAATACATGTGTTTTAGTATTCATTTTAGTTACAAATTACCGATTGCTTTATTAATAAAGTAATAATGATTTCATTTCGCATAAGACCATTGTACATACGTAATCAAAATACAAAACTAAATGTGGGCATAAATAGATATGGCCATAATTCATATCATATTTTATATAACAAGAAACTCATATATACATTTAAACAGTTGTATACATATACAGAACAATAATATAAAATTAATTAAGGAAAATATGCAATTAATAGAAATAAACGTTAACATCTATTTGTAGGAATTATCCAATTAGACTTATCTTTATTATATTACCCGTACCCGATTTGTGAAAAAAGTAATATCCTGCAGTTTGATATTTCATTGCGATTGACAGTTTCATTGTAATTTATATATCTTATGAAAAAAATATCAAAATACTTGGATACTATTTAGACAAACTTGCCATTAATAAGATAAAAACCTGTATGTAATTGCAATTATTCTGGATTATTTATTTTAATTACCAAGTCACCTAATTTAGCCAAAGTGTTAATTGCGGTATTTAGTGTTTTTTCATGAACTAAGAGGACATTTTTTTGTTGAATGGCGAAAAAGAAAAACGATTTGCTAAGTAAGAAATGAAACAAATAAATAAAATACTTATAATTTTGTGTAAAGTAGAATAGCAAACGAACGGTAATTATATCGTGGGATATGAAGATTATTTATTTTCGTTATATGTGTACTTACAAGGAATCATTATGAATTCAATTCTTTACAAATATTCGTAAAATAACCAAACCATGTAAGAGTAAAAGCGTTTATCATTCATTTTAATCAACATAACCACGATCAGATAAATAATGCAGTAACATTTACAAATTACTTTCGTCTGCGCTTGTTAAAATTTTAAATCTCAAACAAAAAGGTCGAGCGCTATAAGAAACAAAAGCATATCAAGAGATCATTATAAGCCCAGTAGCGGAGTTCGCCTCGGGCTGCACACGTGCGCAAGCTTTCAGAATGTTATTATACTATACTAGTTTGGACCGGCGAGGCTCGTATACGAGATAAGTGCTTGTGGCTCGCGCCATGCTTCGCCTTAACGGGCATTGCTGCGCGCGTTGGGATCTCGTTTGACTGCTTTTATCTGAGACTGAATATTTCAAGCTTTAAATCTTTAATTTTCTCGTATATTAAAATTTGAATATTTTTATGAACAATTTATTAATTGAAATAAATATTAGTGCATAAAATATTCAAATGGAATTAAAAATTGTTTATATACATCTATCTATAAAATATATATCTTATAAAATAGGGATAATAAAAAGAGATATTTCAATTTATGTTTTGTTTTATTAAAATAGTTTTCAACTTATCATAAATAACGATGTAAACCTAAATTTATTAAAGCTCTGTTCATCATGATCACAATGTATAAAACTAACCTAACTAAATAAAATGCTTACTTTTATACAATAATTTATCACCACACTATGTTGAAACAGTTTAAAGCTTTTAGTGTTTTATCACGAGTATTGGAAGTACACCTATTATGGCAGCCTAATATCTAATCTAACCTATCATGGCACCATAGAATTATTTAAAGCTAACATCACAGACGGTTGCAGAAACCAAGAAAGCACTGGTTTCACGGAAGACACAGATTATATATTGTTTTCAATTATGCTTGAACCCAGCGATCTTGGAAGACAGGACTTTGTTGCTCGGCTGTTTGGCACTCGGTGTAGCAGTGTCCAGCTGCGAAGTCTGCGTCAGATTTGGTGACGGTTGTCCAGAAGAAGGTGCCAGCGTCTGTCCGTGCAAAGTGTACAGGGATGTAGAAATCTTCACGGGAAATTGGTACCAGGTTGAAGGAATTGTCTTCATTGCTGACGAGGAAGGCGGCGGATTGACAAGCGGCTACTTCATTGTAGATCTTGCGTTCCAGAGCCTCATTACTAGAGTTCTGCTCATCTTCATAGCACGTGTCCATAATTTTGGTCGGGGCACGTTTTGTTGTCTTCTTGATGATTTTCATGAGCGGCTTCAACAAAGCTTTGATGCCACTGTTTTTCATCTTATCACTGTTGTATTTATTCTCGTTGATAGAGTTGTTAGTCGAGATTATATATTCGTTATTCGCGTAGTAAGACATATTGGATACGTTGTAGAGAGCGTGTGTCGCTAGTGAGCTTACGAGTGGGAATGTGGGGCTAATGGAGCAAGTTGCTCTTTTATACCCGCGCCGCCGCCCTCGACATAAAAAGTGCGTGTACGTGAAAAGCTTCCCTGTGCGTGTGTGGGTGGAAGAGGAGTTTATTTGCAACCCTATTACATTTTCAATATTCAACTAACCATAATAAAAGCACAACTATTGTTAGCATTCAGATAATATGTATTCAAAGATTATGCATTGTTGGCCTTACTGTCTACGCCGTAGCAATTTGCTACGATTAATTGAATGTAATTGTATGTTATAATGTATTGTTTAATTTATAATTGTATAAGAAATGACTGTTATTTAAATAATCGATTTATTACTAATAACTATTAAATTAATGTAACACTGTGTTCAATTTAAAAAAAAATGAAAAATGTAATATTTTTAATTTAGTTTTACAAAGCGCTGACGATAGAAAATATCAAATATGTAGAAAATATTTATAACAGATTTGTTTGTTGTAAAATATGACTAATTTATGTGATAACGTTTAATATATCATCCATGTTTGATAAGAAATTCAGGGCCCAATAATTGATATCAAAATATATTTTGAAGACTGAGATAATTGTGAACTACAGGATTACTAGATTTTATTCTTAGATCTCTATCATATATTAGCCAAACTTTCAATCTTACTAGAACGATAAAACCTTGTAAGATAACTAACTGTGCTCAGAACTATGCTGATTTCTGTGAAAAAGCTCATTATAAGTATAAAAATGCAATTAAAGTTATTGAATGATTTAGTTTTTATTATGAAACGACTTGTGATTACAACTGAATTTAGATAAAAAATTGTTTGTATTTGTAAATATAACTTAAATTATGAAATAATTTAATCTTAGTTATTTAAAAACTATTAATCATAACTGTACCTATAACATCTTAAATGAAACCGTCCCAAAGATATCTATCGTTCCAATAAATTTATTTTAATTTATAATTTTTTTTTTTTATAAAAATAGACATTCAATAATCAGGACAGGAAATTTGAATGAATTTAAACTGATAGATTTAATAACTTATTTATGTTGATATCTATAAAGCATAAAATAAATCTATAATAGCTGATTTTTGTTGCTATCCCCACATTTAATATAAGTTTCATCTTGCAATTAAAATACTTCTGCTCGTTTAAAAAAGTTATGATGACATTTTTAATGGTAAAGTGTGATACTACTATAAAAAAATAATTAACTGGCATTCTCCTTCTATTCAAAATTTATTATGTTGATTACAAACTGACATTATATTTTTTTAAATGTAGTGCAGCGTGTATCGAATAGTCAAATGAAGTGGCTCTGTCCACGTGCTGAGCTCACGCCACTTATAAAATATCCCTATGGCGTGAGGCCAGGACAATACTTAGTAATAGGTCAGAGGGGTCAATAAGTTAGGGGTTCAACCCCTCTGTTTGAAGACCCTCGCGTGTTATACGCGTGACAATGATACACCTGATTTTCACTTGAGATTATAATGATTACATTACGTATTAATGCCAATGAAATTTAAATATTTAGTAATGAATGGACAACATATTTTATCTTATTTTTAATTTCATTTTAATCTTTTAATTTTAACCATAAGTAAATTTAATTTTGAATTTTGCTTTTGGCTGTTAGACAATTTAACGATTTTGAGTGTAAATAAAAGTTATTATAAGTTTATATTAAAATACATTTAAATTAGAAATCACATCTCCACATTTAAACAAAGGTAAAAAAAGTCGTGACAATTTCATTATTATAAGATAGGAAGGCAAGCAAGTTGAGGAATTACGAGACATTGCCTATTGATACCAAAAAAATATAGTGCTTATTTATTATATGGTATTTTTTAAAGTTTCAATATGTAGCCAGGACTTAGGTAAGTACCTACAATTAAACTCTAAAAAAATATTGAACGTGCTCGTATCCCTAATGTTGTTTATAGCTTTTATTTTATTTATTTTAGAACCCGATCCCATGCTATGGAAAAAGGATATTACTGTAATCTTTTATTAAAACGATTTAGGGCAATACTCATTAGCATATTTAGAAAAAGTAAACTACAGAATGCCACCTACGTAATCTACACGCACTGGTCCAAACTTGTAAGATTTTTTTGGATATGTCCGAAGAGTATTACAAAAAAAGTTAAGTTTATAAGAAATCTGTGTAGCGGTGATAGTATAGATCGACCAATACGATGCGCGCGCGCAGGCAGGTGCTGCGATCCGCGCACACATACACATATTAAAAATACGATCGTCGAACACGTGCATTCGAAAGGGATGAATATATAACATGTGTGAATAAATGAGAGAGAGAGGTAATGTTTTTTATTGACATGAATAGATTCATACTGCCTCATATTCGAAATAGGGTAACGCAAAGGCTAATTTGGTTATTGAAAACGAGGGGTTGTTCGTGGGAATGTTCGCCGTTCCTAGGTTCCCAGGGTTGCTCGCACATTGGGTTTTTTTTCAAGATTCGGAACGACGACAGATGGCAAGCGGTTTGATCCCGTTCTGCTTTAGTATGTGTATTGGAATTAAACATTCCATTTTGATGGTTCATCGCGTTTTTGGAGGGTGGCATGAAGATGTAAACAAGTGTAAAAGGGGTCAGTGGAACTCGATTTTGATGTAATTAAATATCTATTAGAGCCATTTTAGGGTTATTAGAGATTGTTTTTGAATTTCAGAATATTTTTATGAGGGTTTTTTGCTAATTAAGATAATTTCAAAGGAAAGGAGAATGTGTAGTCTATATTTTAAAGCTTTGGTATGTTTTTATGTATTGTTTTAATTTTTACTTCTAATAGTATTTCAGTTTTAAAGTTTATTAAAAAGATATTCTTTAACAAAAACAGTTTTATTTTAACGACCAAAATTCCTATCTGCTACTTGAAAACTTAAACACACTTCTAAGATACATTTTTAATAGAAGATTTTAAAGTCGTATTGATTGATAAATCTGATACGAGTTCTTCTAGGAAGTAGGTACATGTTCATTTTATATTTTGATGTTATTTTGCAAATAACTGTTACATAGTCTTCCACCACATACAGTACTTAAAATTTTAGTAATAGATACCTATATATGTTATAGATTTGCTGTATCAGATCACGCAGATAATAAGAACAACAGAATAAATAGATGTTTTTCTTCGTAATTGTTTTATTAAAAAGTCTGATATATTTTCTTCAGTTGTAATATTTTAGCAGAAATGTAAAATAAAACATGTTCTACGTCCTTCCGTATGGTACACGTTTTTATATTTTATAACGTCAGTGCGACTTTTTTGTTTTTTTTGAAATGTTGCTAACCGCGAGGTTTTGACAACTTCACCCGGATGCGACACGAACGTTTTAAGTTGGAAGGGTAGAGTTTACCAACTGAGCTTACATAAGAGGCATAAAGTTGCAACCTAGCAACACATTTAGGCGAAATGTATATCAGAAAACCTGTTTCTTCTTTACTTTTTTAAAGAAAACTTTTATTTGAGTTTTTCTAAAACATTAAGCTTGAGGTTGAGAATGTACGTCAAGCGAAGCATTATTGTGAAATAAAAAGATACTAAAAAAAAACTATGGAAAATTGTTTTTCTAATTATTATATTAATTGATATTTGTATAAGTACTACTAAGACAGGAGTAGACGTTATATTTTACAACAATAATAATTATGACCCCAAACTGTACTTATTTCCCCAAACATATTTATTTAAAATTGAATTTTATATAATATTTATTTAAAAACGTGTCTTTTTTATTTTTCTGTATTAAGTACTCTTGTGAAGGGATAGACCATTTTTTCAAAGTTTTTTTTGCTGTGTTATTGTATAGTTTGCGCAAAAACTAATTTTGTTTTAATTTATAGATAGTACAACGTCTGTCGGGTCAGTTAGTGTTTAATAAAACTGTTGTTCCTTGATCCACCCCATAACTTACACAAAAGATTACGAAAAGATTTAAGCGTCATGAATAAAATGTGACATATTGTACCCCATGGTGTGACAAGTGTGTGGGATTGCAGTTTAGTGTTGGGGTGCTCGAGGCCCCCTTAGCATTGTTTGACACACTTGTTGCGTTTACCGTGACTTAGTGTTAGGGTCAGCGTTTTTTGTTATTTTATGCGAGGACTTTACATTAAAGAAATCCAATTGCTATGGATTTTTAATGAAAGCTACCTTAAAGCATATACTCTAACTCTCTATAATTGTTAATACAAATGTATCTTCACACTTATATCCCTAAGAGGTTGGCAGATGTACAACCAGGCACAAATTGGCGAAGACACTAAGTCCCACAATGTTATAGGTTGCAAAGCCTATCCCCAATAGGATATATATTCAATTCCGTGTAACGTAGTTTTTAGTTACTCGACCCGGGGATCGAACCCGAAATCTCATGCCGTCAAGTCCTAGACCGGACCGCTAAACCACAGAGCTGATTACACTCGTAATATGTATAGGATCTAGTATTCCAGCATTGACTTTGACTACTTACATGAGTCCCGGGTTCGATTACCGTATTGTTAAAATTTACACAAATTGAATCTAGCCCCAAAATAAGTAAATTATCTGCTTGTATTTTATATTTCTATATTTACAATAGAAGTATATTTAAATGTATATGCGCATTGTATTTTTATTTTAGCACTTGCCCTGTGCTTGGGATAAATTTTCTATACATTTTAAAGAAAGAAAAAATTTCGCCTCAGACAGGATTTGAACCTGTAACCTTTCGTCTCAAGCCGACGAATGCTCTAACCAATTGAGCCACTGAGGATTCAAGTCCCGTGGCGAAATTTTTAATTCCTTTCTAACCCGTTAACGCGGGTAGTTATGTCCTATAGATACACAATTCTGAGTACCCACCAAATGAGTTCATCATTACAGATGAAATTCACATTTTAGAATGGCCATAACTTTCGTTTTTCGCAACGTATTTTTATTTTAGCACTCGCCCTGTGCTTGGGATAAATTTTCTATACATTTTAAAGAAAGAAAAAATTTCGCCTCAGACAGGATTTTTTTTAAAATGTTATAGAAAAGTATATGCGCATTGTTAAATATATTTTAAATATAGAAATATATATTTCCCTCTTAAGAGACGGTCAGTAATACCAAAGTTAACTTGGCAACATAGCAAGTGTGAGGTGCTAAGTCTCTAGCGAGAGAAAGATGGACAATCCGGAACATGACAGTAGTGAGCAATGATTACATTATGGTTGCTAGAGTGACTATGGCGGTTGTAAAAATCTAGACGACTCGCCGTAAAACTTCTCTATTTTGGTCACGGTGCTAGTGACAAAATGTGGTAATGTATAATAATTTTTGTATTTCTTTTAATAGCGCCAATAACGTTGTTAAAAATAAAGTTAAGTCATAAATCACATCTTATTACAAAAAGTATAATTTTCCAATTCCTTTATAATACTCACCCCTAATCACATCCCCATACAAATGCAAAATCACCTAACCTCTCCTTTCAATTCGAAATGAGTTTACCTGCGATTCAGTTAATTGTTCGACAACCCCTGAAATACTCCACCCCTATATTCTTTCAACTTGGACAACCCTAACTTTGCTGCTTGAGATTTATAGCACCATCTTATTACGGAGTGTTAAAGTTTAAATTCCAAAAGCATATAAATGTGGGTTATTCAAAATAATAGTGCGTGGGTGAAGCAACAAGTGTAGAAAGCAAAAAAGAGGCGATTAGACCTGATTTATATGTACCTTTTATTTCCCCCCTCGATTTATAATAACCAAATCACTTAACCGAAATTCCCACACGAATTATCTCCTTGTGACAAAAGTTTAGATAGATTTATCCACAAAACTTGTACGTTATTACTTCTTAAGGGTTATAAATCTTTTAAAGACGTTTTTTGTGATCATTATTACTTGTAGCATAATTCTAAGATGACCAAGTTCACTTGACACGAATTCAATTGTTTGTTTGTTTCTTTAGGTTTTGGCCTTCACGTTAGTATTTAGCCATTAGTCAAGTAGTAATTTGCATCAAATTTTATATCAATTTCAATTAATTTTAATTAGTCATCAGTCATAAGTCGTCAGTAAGTCATGTCAGGCTCTTGGGTAAAACGGTGGCCTTTTTACACAAGCTCATGTAATGAGTTTTGGCGGCAACGAGGAAATATACGATACGCTAATTTCTTCATAATTATTTAATTTGTGCACTTTCACTAAAAAAAATTGTACAAAATGCCACCAAAATTGTCTAATTTCACTCAATACTAACACGAAATTCAATAATTATGAAAAAACTTCGACCATCTTTTCTCTCGATGGCGCCAAAAAACTCCAAAATTGTAATATTGTATGAATTCAACTGAATTATGAAAATTTGGAAACAAATTGGATGTAGTTAAGCAGAAAGGACCCAACACCCATGAACACCAAAATTGAGTGAAACAAAACAAAGAGGTCGTAAAGCTTAAAGTACTTTCGTCCAGTAAGATCCTACAGATAAACAAAGCTATGACATTTGTATAATCATTAGATACTAACCCACATGTATAGCCAGTGCATATTATTATAACTATATTTTAAACTTCAAACTCAATTATCTCAAAAGTTAGATGTGGATTGGATACTTTATGCTTAACTACGTCCAATTATGACAGTGCTACCAATTTGGAAGTGTTTTCACAAGGCTGCGAAAGGTCGTCTGGCTGTTTGTGTTGATGGTGTTGAACTTAAACTTGAAGTACCACACCCAGCCAAGATTATGTCTGTGTCTGGTCAAAAGGCTACCAGGGGACACGTTCCTTAATGGGAAAGGGAGGTAACCAGCTCGTTATTCAACGTAAAACCAGTGTGTGGGGGAGAAACAAGGGACTTACACACATTGCAGTTGGTGCTAGAAATAAGTTAAGGTTTGCTTAAAAACGCTTTCCTTTCCGCAAAGACTTCCTATGCCTGTCCCCGTCGAGAATTAAGCCCGATCCCCGCAATCGGTCTGTAGTTTTAAGAGTGGCGGTAGAGTTAACCAAAGAGGCGGTGAGATAATTTAAATAAATGGATAAACCCGAAAGTACAAGTTTGGCCGGTGTAGTTAGGCGTATACGCTAGCCACTCAACCAATGAGGCGGTCAACGCTTGGTCTAGCACCCCGTATACCTATATATTACTAGCTGTTACCCGCGGCTTCGCTCGCGAAAAGTTTAGATGTAAGCTATCCTATCTTTCAAGTTAGACCAAACTGCACACGGTGTGTAAATTTGATTAAAATCGGTTAAGTGGGTTAGGAGTCCATTGAGGACAAACATTGTGACACGAGATTTATATATAATAAGATATACAAGTTATAAACCTCTGCTGCAGTTACACATCTTATTGCATAATAAATAAAAACCCCAGAACTCCCACCAGTAAGCATATTATAAGCTTGTGCTATGTGTTAATAACGATACTAATACATAAAAATAACTAGATACCTAGAAGGTACCCAGATCAGACCCAGAAACATAGACATCTTAGTTCGTCACGCAAATGCCTGCCCTCAACGTGAATTGATCCTGAGTCTCACTTTCGGTCGTGGAGTAAGGCGTAACGCTACGGACAACGAGTATTTTTTCTATGATATTGGAAGGCAAATAAGCAGACGGATTTCCTGATGGTAAGAAATTCTCGCCGCCTAGAGTCACCAAAGGTGGTAATGGTGCGCTGCCAAACTGAGGCCGGGATGTTTGCCTCGAGCAAAAGTAAGTTTACCGGCTACCTTACCCTCCAAACCGGAACACCTCATGACGTTATGGCAGCAGGAATAGGTAAGGCGGGGGTACCAATCCGGGTGAGTCGCTGCGAGACTCTTCCGCCTAGTCAGATGTCACTTTGTTTGTGACGGTAAGCCTGTGCTCGCCTTTTACGAGCTGCATGGCAGATGGTCTATTTTGCAAAGGATTCCAGACCAACACGGGGTATTTGTACCAATATTACTTCCACACTTGCACCTTTGTTACGCACGCTATAAAATTACTAACGATCAATACAAAGAGCTGTAGTAATCAATTACAAGTTAAAGTGCTCACTTGAAAAGTGGCCGTTAACTGGAAACTCTCCGACTAATGAGCAGAACGTCATTAACGCAGAGGAGACGCGATAATCTCCTTCGTTACTGATCTCGTTAACGTTTTACTTTATTTGACATAACTTGCCCTTAGGGCTGCCATTGGACCTTTAACTAATGTGTTTATTCTGTTTAACCTATTTTTGTTAATACAAGAACGTGGCACCTTTTTTAATGTGTATACTTAAGGCCCCATACTTAGTCAGCCAGAAGAGCCAATCAGCGCACTCCCCCGTTCCATGATTACTATGAAATATTGCGCTCTAAAGTAAATGTCCTAAGTGCCAAATCACTATTTTTGACACTATAAAAGTAATTTGAAAAAAGACATAAAAACTGAAACAGTTATCTTTTAGGTATAATACTTATCTATGTTTATGTTAAATCTGGTCTCGATATTTTCATAATTGAAGTAGACAGTTGGGTTTTGCTTTCAAAAAAGGGTTAACTTTTTGATTTTTTTCTATCGAGCAAAGTGAAATGAATCGTGTTTTGGAAACACTAGTCTTATAAAGCATATTAATGTTAATCTAGTGTATTTTTTTCGCCAAGATCCATAATTACTTTGTATGAAAAAAACAGTCTATTGCTGACGTATTTTAGCATACGTGGCCCCTTAATTGAAGAAGGTAAACAGACGGATTTCTGAATGATGAAAATTGAAGTGTGACTGCCAACTTAAGACTAAGACATGTGACTTAAGACTGGGAGTGACTGCCAACTTAAGATTAAGACGTCTGACTTAAGACTGGGATGTCTGAATTAAGACTGAGACGTCTGACTTCTTGCGCAAAATGACAGGATTGAATGATCTTTAAAACGGAACGCAATAATGGCGAGCACTGAAATAATAGTGGTGGGTGTGGATAAAATCGTGCTACCACGGCTAGTCTGCAGAAGTTGTAAAAAATCATCATTATTGATAATGTCTTCAACATACGCAAAAAAATTATGCACTATTCAGTACGAGCATAACAAAAACTACTAGTCGGATCATAATAAAATTAATATAGGACCTATCCTTTCTGAAATCTTTCTCCTCTGTAGTCTAGCGGTCCAGGTGTTGGATTTGACTTCATGAGTTCACAGAGTCGATCCCCGGGTCAGGCATCAAAAAGAAAATGTTATTTTTCGTAATTTCTTATAGAAAAAAATGTTGCTCAGGATTAAGTACCCGGTTGACGATAGGCTTACCACCTGACATATTGTGAAACTTTGTTGTTCCTCTGCCTACTTCTTCGGGGATATAGGCGTGAAGATAATTTCATTGACATCTGTTAGCTCTTGGTCGAGTAACCGCGTAACAAACCTACAAAAAAACATGAGTCGAATTCAGAACCTCCTCCTTTTTTGGAATAAGTTAAAAATTGATTTGAGTAACCCTATTCTACAATTCATCCAGGAGTAACTTATAACAAAATTCTTTAATAACCATCTAAAAAATTCTACTTTTAATTAAGGATTCGACTGGC
>NJDC01003070.1:102972-121404 GCA_002245475.1 Calephelis virginiensis
AAAAAACAGTATATTGCTGACGTATTTTAGTATACATGGCCCCTTAATTGAAGAAGGTAAACAGACGGATTTCTGAATGATGAAAATTGAAGTGTGACTGCCAACTTAAGACTAAGACATGTGACTTGAGACTGGGAGTGACTGCCAACTTAAGATTAACACGTCTGACTTAAGACTGGGATCTCTGACTTAAGACTAGGACGCCTGAATTAAGACTGAGACGTCTGACTTCTTGTGCAAAATGACAGGATTGAATGATCTTTAAAACGGAACGCAATAATGGCGAGCACTGAAATAATAGTGGTGGGTGTGGACAAAATCGTGCTACCACGGCTAGTCTGCAGAAGTTGTAAAAAATCATCATTATTGATAATGTCTTCAACATACGGCAAAAAATTATGCACTACTAGCTGCTACCTGCGGCTTCGCCCGCGTTTTCACAGAAACCCGGTGTGCGATCGGGATTAAAAATAGCTTATATGTTAATCCAGGTCACAATCTATCTGTCTTCCAAATTTCAGACAAATTCGTTCAGCCATTCGAGCGTGCAAGAGTAACAAACATCCATACATCCATACTTACAAACTTTCGCATTTATAATATTAATAGGATTCAGTACGAGCATAACAAAAACTACTGGTCGGATCATAATAAAATTAATATAGGACCTATCCTTTCTGAAATCTTTCTCCTCTGTAGTCTAGCGGTCCAGGTGTTGGATTTGACTTCATGAGTTCACAGATTCGATCCCCTGGTCAGGCATTAAAAAGAAAATATTATTTTTCGTAATTTCTTATAGAAAAAAATGTTGCTCAGGATTAAGTACCCGGTTGACGATAGGCTTGCCACCTGACATATTGTGAAACTTTGTTGTTCCTCTGCCTACTTCTTCGGGGATATAGGTGTGAAGATAATTTCATTGACATCTGTTAGCTCTTGGTCGAGTAACCGCGTAAACATACAACCTCCTCCTTTTTTGGAATAAGTTAAAAATTGATTTGAGTAACCCTATTCTACAATTCATCCAGGAGTAACTTATAACAAAATTCTTTAATAACCATATAAAAAATTCTACTTTTAATTAAGGATTCGACTCGCACTGTTTGAGAGCTCTAATAAAACTCTAATAGCTTTCTTACTGATCACGAGTTACTTGTTTTGTTTTGGTTGTGATTTGAAATAAATGGAAGCATACCTCTTTTAATAGCCTCTATATTCAATCCGTCAATTTATTTTTTATTCTTTTTAAAATATTAAAATAGAAAATCTAACGGGTGGTGTGATATACGGGCGGGTTATATCAAATATGGTTGAAAGTTATGTCAATCTTGGTTATGGTCCTTACCGGTTACTGTTAAGCATATTTAAATATTGTATTAACCAGTACCTGAGTTGCTGGTTGACGTCAAGTTAATATGTAACATGTATTTGATAGTTGTACAAAATAAAAAAATGAATTACAAATTGTTTTTTACTTTCCCTCATACCTTGCAGAATATATGTACATTTTTTTGTAAGAGGTTAGCAAAATAGCACACGGCTTTCCTGATGGTAAGGTATAGTCGTGACGAATAGACACCATATATGTTACAGCTGCGTTGCTATCCTGAGGCCGGTGTGGCAGGCCTATTGTGCAAGTCTGTCGGCTACCCTACCCTCCAGACTGGTACACGACCGAGTAGGTGAGACCGAGAATAGGTGAGGCACTAGTCTACCAGTGGTCTTATTGGCATAGACCTATATATTTAGAAGAGTTTGCCTCTTACGAGCTGCCTGGTAGAGAGCTAGATGATCTATTTTACTCAGCGGAACCGTTCTAACACGGAGATAGGTACTTTGTTTTGCTTCTTGAAATTGTGATAAGTTGTAGATTTATCGTATCCTAACGTATGACAAAATAAGTTCTTACAATCTACCAAAGGTATCAACAAATTGGAAAGCATTCCTGCAAACAAATTTTTAAATTAAACACGCATCCAATGCTTCCGTTGTTATCAAATTTAAAAGTAAACCACATCATCAAAGCCATCATCCCCATCCTAAGCTCGACAGGAATTAAAAAAGTTTTAAAAAAAGAACCAAGTATTTCATTTTTAGTCTTTGTTTATGAATTACTTAATACATATTTTAATGAAATTAAATGCTTCAATATTTTGAAACTAGTTGATTTTGAAATTACTCTAATGTGTATTTATTAGGTTTATAGCCTTTGAATTCACTGTTGCAATGAATATTCCGATTTCTTTTTTCAAAAGAAAAATTTTAACGTCATCCAGCGAATTGAAACAACCCGTCCTAGAAATAGATGATAGTTAAATAGTAGCAGTAAAATGTTACGAGTGTTACAATGTAAAGTTTTAGCTTTGATTGGAATTAACTTTTATAGACCCTTTTTTAATTATTTTAAATGTTTACGCCATATTCCTGATGATAAGAAATTCACGCCGTCTAGACACACCAAAGGTGGTAATGGTGCTTTGCCAACCTTAGGCCGGGATATTAGAGCTCGAGCGAAAGTAAGTTTACCGGATACCTTATCCTCGGAACCGGAACACGCCAACGGAAAGCACTGACATTTTGGCGTCAGGAATTTACCTATTCCTGATGCCAAAATGTCAGTGCTTTGGTGGCACCAATCCAGGCGAGTCGCTGCGAAACTCTACCACCTAGTCGGAGGTTACGGTGCTAGTGACGGTCAGCCTATGCTCGCCTTTTAAGTACGAAAAAAAGGAGCCCGGACCAACACGGGGAAAAGTGGATGATAACTTTAAAGTGACGTTTAACTTTTAACACTGAAGGTATTAACCCTTTTGATGGTGTAGGTCTGTAGTTAGTCTTAGGCTGCGCTAAGTAGGATAGGCCATCTTCCTCTCTGCCTGGCAACACCAAAGAGGAAAGGTTAAATGGGCCATAACAAACGTGACCACTGGTGGTAGAGTTCTGTGGAGCAACTTAAATGATTAAGGATCTACTGCCTTATCTATTCCTGTCACCATAAGTACACTGTGTTGTTACGGTCTGGAAAGTAGGGAAGCTGGTAGGCTTGCACAATAGTCTAAACATCCCAGCCACAACACAGCAACGCATCTATAACATCTATTTAACTTAGTTTACGTGGCACTCAATACTCCATCCATCTTGAAGATGGACTTGATGTGAACATTTATGTGTTTATGTATATATGTATAAGAAGACCTATACATTTAAATGTTTTTTAACATTCCGGGTTTCAAGTTATTTGGTCACTTTAGGGCAACTTGCACATTCCGGGGTTACATTTGACTCTGAGTTAAACTGTCAAATATAAGGTGATTTAACCCAAGTTAGACGCTAACTCAGTGTTAAATATTTAACCCACGAACGTGCAAGTTGCCCTTATAACGAGTCTGGTAATGTCATATTTCTAAACTACAAAACATAAAAGTTGGAAAAAATTTGGAACAAACATTATTACATACTACAAACCACAAACCGAAAAAATTAAAACAGACTACATGTTAATAAATTTAACCCCTCTCCCACCCTTTTAGTAAACAGAATAAAAAGTTGCCTACAAACTTCCTCGGAACATATAGTAATTACCAGCCAAATTTCGTTACGATTAATTGAGTAGATTTGGCGTGCATTGCGGTCATGTTACAGACAGACAAACATTTTAAAAATGCTAGAAAATGTTCGGCTGCCCTTTACAGTCAGCTGTATATTTTCCTAATTATCTTCAACTAGCGGCTCATCCTGGCTTCGTACGGTTATGAAATATACGTATAAACCTTCCTCTTCAACCACTTTATCTATTAAAAAAACCGCATCAAAATCCGTTGCGTAGTTTAAGATTTAAGCATATAAAGGAACATAGAGACAGAGGAAGTGACTTTGTTTTATACTATGTAGTGATGTACTGCATAATTCACTCTTCTACTATGTTATTAAAATATTAGATACAGTTATGGATAGCTACGAAAAAAACTTCCGAATAACACGTAGGCAAAAAAGTACTAAATTATCAAAATTATTTGAGTATTTAAAAGGACCTGTAATGATTCTAATTAGCAACAATCGAGTAGGGTCTGAATTGATCCAATTTATTTGAGTATCGTTTTTGTAACATCGATTAGGAATTCTTAATTTCGTTTAAGGAACTCGTTATATTGGTCCAATTAATCGATTTAGTTAATTATTTAACAACATCGATACGCTGTTATGGACTCAAATTAGCTTTTTATTTTCAATTGTATAAACAGCATCCTAAATAAGCAGAGAAACAAAAAAGCATACGAATGATACAAATTTAGGTAGGTAGGGCAGACATATTGAAATAATGTATGGTGTCTTAAGCCCGGTTCCTATAATCAACGAAGCGTAATCCGTTAGTTGTACCTTTGGTTGTTTATCTAAAAATAACGAGGCATTGATCATAGATACACCAAATGCTTTGAGTTACCAATAGACGATGAACGACCGTAGTTAGATCTTCTATTATTTATACAAAAACTACCGATCGTTAGCAAATTCAGTTTCTTCAGTATAGGAACCGGGCTATCATCACATTCTGATTTGTTACATACGTACCTACTGAAGAACGTTGATATTTTATTTAATTAACCCCCGACGCAAAAAGAGGGTTTGAGCTGTCTGTATGTCTGTCTGTGGCATTATAACTCCCGAACGGATGCAGTGATTTCTATAGCATTAAAGGTAACTTATGTTTGAGTGTTCTTAGATATGTTTAATGAAAATCGGTCGATCCGTTTAAAAGTTGTAGGGGATGAAAGTGGGGAGACTAACCGATTTTTTTACTTTTTAAAGGATAATTAAGTTCTTATGTCGGGGGCTTTATAACATTTTAATTTAATAGTTATTTCTAACGAACTTTGAAAATATTGAAGTATTCCTAACAAGAGAAATTCAATTTATATCCAGACATATTACATTTATTGTAGAATACTAATGTTGAATTCCTTAATATTTTTAAGAACCAGTGGACGTACATAATGAATAAGTACCGGACGGACATATTGAAATTGTTTGGTATCTCCATTTTCAAATCAATTCAGTACATGTTAAGTATTGCCGAATCTTAATATATCGTATTTATTAAAGTTTTTAAGAATTTTTAGGCTCATTTAATAAATATTTGACAAATTATTAGGAATTAGGAAAAGAGAATCGACGTTTAGAAGGCTACAAAACATAGTGGAGAAGTTAAAATCTATGATCTCACCTCAACCATAATACACACACTCAAGTTTTTGTCCACTTTTTGTAGCATTAATCATGCATTTTCGCCCTGTACAGGTGGTAGGTAGTAAAATATAAGTTTTTAAATCAAAAATACCATAACAACGAGTTCCATGTGATTTATTACAAAATTATCACGTCAGTTAAGGGATTTTACCTTATTAAAAGCAACCCTTTATAACCTCACCAACCCTTTTCGATCAGCTTAGCCGGTAATCAATCAAAAGTCCGGTAATATTAAGATAAATACCATTATAAAACCATGCAGTAGTCTGATAATTAACTTTTATTATAAACTTGATTGGTGACCCTTAAAGAATAAATAGATAATTGTGGGTTTTATCATATCCTTATTTATTTATTAGCCGACTTCATCAGTATTTTGTAGTATGTTATATGCGAAAGTGTAGCAAGTTTAATGTTAGATGAAATAAGGTTTTAAGTACTTTTGTGTAATGTTATACATATAACTAGCTGACCCGGCAGACTTTGTTCTGCTATATTTTAATGTGATATTAGTAAAAAAAATGTATGAATCAACCTTATCACTCAGTGGTATGAAAAATAGATGTTTGCCGATTTTGAGACCTACTCAATATGCTCACAAAATTTCATGAGAATTGGTCGGCTCCGCCGTTTCGGAGGAGTACGGGAACGAACATTGTGACACATTTAATATTATAACTATATGCTACTACTAGCTACTAACTATAATATATAACATGAACATTTAATATATAACTAGCTGACCCGGAAGACGTTGTTCTGCTATTTCAATTTTTCTTAATGTTTAAAAAAATTAGGGTGAGCCACCGTTATTACTTAGGGGTATGAAGAATAGATGTTGGCCGATTCTCAGATCTACTCAATATGTATGTGTAATCGCCTCTGTGGTCTAGCGGTCCGGGTGTTGGACTTGACTGCATGAGGTCCCGGGTTCGAAAACAACAAAAAGAAAATTTGATTTTTCTAATTTTCTAATTAAAAAAAAATGTTGGTCGGGATTGGAAATGTGCCCGGTTGGCGATAGGCTTGCCACCTATCACATTGTGGGACTTAGTGTCTTCGGCTAGTCGTGGGTGCCTTGGTTGTACCTCTGCCTACCTCTTCGGGGATATAGGCGTGAAGATACTTTTTTTTTACTCAATATGTTCACAAAATTTCATGAGAAATGGTTAAGTCGTTTCGGAGTAGTACGCAAACTAACATTGTGACACGAGAAATTTATTTATAAGATAATAACCCTCTATAGCATCAAAGTCGCCGAGCAGCTGATGATCTCTTGGTTTAATTAAAACACATTTGGGCCTAGACGATTACTAGAGTAGAGGACGAGCTACAGGAATTAGCCTACTTGTGAATGTGTTTGATCAGGCTTGGCATAGTTTCCTGTCGACATTGGCATCAAGAGGTCTGTCAGTACGGATGTGTAAATGGATTGCAAGTTTTTTGAATGGATGAAGCATTTGACTGCCTCAGTGGTCGAGGGGTTGGCGTATTCGCGTAACTCCACTGACTAACTGCGGATTCAATTCTTGACGAGGCAGGCATTTGTGTGATGAGTATTACGATATTTGCATTTCCAGGTTTGGGTGCTTATTACATTTATTAATTCTGGTGGTGGTTTAATATTTATACTTATTAAGGGGGTGTTATTTCAATAAAATGGTTTGTTACTGGAGAACGTGTTTTCTTTAATTTTTCCCTTGTTAAATTTATATCTTTTGACTATTTTTTCTTCTAATATTTCTGTTAAAAACGCTTTATAATGCCCAAACAAGCATATCATTTAAAAAAAACGCGCCAATAGACATCGTTGTTAATGTTTCATTGCCAAATTGAGTAGGTTTACCTGCTACCGTATGATCCAGGATGAAGAACGATAGCAGTAAGTACCCACGATATGATGCAATACAAAAGACGGTCCACCCCCTCTTTTCCGAAGTTACAATTACCGCTCATTATGTGAACCTGTATAAGGCATGGTTCAATGAGAACTACATGCCTGACGACTAATCTCCGTCAAAATTATTATAAATAATGTTCTTACGTAATTTTTCAAGATTACAGGAAATTAAGTGTTATGTAACCTCAAAGTTATTATGAACCCAATTCATCACTTGCGAACGAATTATTCGTAGCCAAATGCCCCTTTTGGCTGCAAATGATACCTTACCACATAAACTTTTAAGGAGGATAGTATAGCGTGTTCTTGTATTTTGTATAATCTTTAACGTTTTTAACAAATATGGATTAAAGTACTTCAAGGTTCAACCTGGTATTAAAGTCTTTATTACACTATGATACAAACTATAATATCAATTAAGTTTACTCTTAGTTTAGTTTACTTTTATTAATATGACGGTGAATGTTAAATGTTTTTGTGGCTGATTTGAAGCTTGTGTTTTCTTTTCTGCCGATGTAAAATTAGCATTTGCTATTGTCGTGTTTTCATATTCACCTAGAATGTTATCTTTAAACGTAAAATCCTATTTAAACTTTTAGTAGGTGTCGTAGGTCTCAGCATAAGCAGTGTGATTAAAGAAATTATCTCGTCATCAGAAACCATTCCTTTTCTTGGATAATAAAAAGTTAAAGTCCTTATAAAATAGCAGCCCCATTTCAAAAATAAATGCCTGCAATTGGGTGTAAGTGAGTTTGATACAATGATTCTCATAATTTTCGTATGTACAAAAATATGAGCAGTGGTGATTGCAATACTTTGCTTAAAAACTCAAATTCTTTTAACTTTATTAGCTACAAGGTCATCTTAAATGAGTTTTTAGTGAGGGACTTTAAGGTCTCGACGGTAACACCTTTTTGCGTCCACGCGAGTTGGAAACACCTAATTATAAATGATTGCCATCATTGAAGTTGATTTGTTTTAATGGCTGTAAATTACTGTAGTAAATGTGAGCCCGTGCGGTCTGTCTTCATTATCATAGTTTATAGAAGTTATTCAAGACGCCATTATTATGCACTTATTTATGATTTTCTAACTCATTAGTTATCTTACTATAAAGTTTATAGATACGCTATACAAAAATGTATATGGAAATTAAGTTTTATTATTTTTATAACCATGGCATGCCAGTACGCATCTCTTTTGTAGGGCTACTTTTGGATCTCGATTTCACGCAAATTGGAAATTGGAATCGGATATATCATTTTAGGTACTCTCGAACACAGTATACCTACTAATGGATTAAAACCATCTATGGATTAAAACCATCTAGTTCTAAAAAATGCCACGAATCCGATAAAATAATTTATTGTTAGTTATTAATTACATAATAGTAATTTGCTATTTAAGTATTTAAGACTACCAAAAACGACAAATCCATTTCCAGTTTCCAATTACCATGAAATCGAGATTCTAGAGTAACCCTACTAATAGTTAAAAAAAACTTGCACTTACATACAAATTTGTTATCGCTGATATCGCTTATGTGATGTATAAAATATTATGTTAAAAGATAGGAAACGAGCAGGTGGCTCTCCTGATAGTAGGAGGCCGTAATCCATGATAAGTAATAACTATAGGCAAGAGTTGATTGAAAGTTACTGGTGTGTTTCAATCTTATAGACGTAATCTTAGGTTATGTGTGGAAGTCTAAAGGCTACCTTATCACCACGGAACATGATAATGATAAGCACTAACGTTTTGGTGGCAGGAATAGGTAAAACTGGTAATGACCTGCTCCACAGCACTTCACTACAATAGTTAACTGCACTGGGGGCATACGAAAGTAATCTAACACATTAGATTAACACGTATGGACGATGGGGTTGTTACATCCCGATCACGAATCAAATATACGTGATTTTGAAAGACCCATTTTTTTCAGACTGGCGCCTCGCGGCTGAACCGATTGTGACGAAAACTACTTGAGAAATAAATAACGGATTAAAAATACTACTTTTTTATCCATGTGCCTTACTTGGCTGCCGCGAAGGAGCAAAATCGCTTTAAGTCATAGGCAAAGCCACAGGCAATATCTAGTATGCATAAAAAATAATCTTAACCACAAAAAATAAAAAAAGCAATACATTTGTGTTCCACATAATTAAGGAAAGTAAAAGTCTTGAACAAAAAAATATAAAAACCAAATAGTCCTACGTAACTTTATATCCAAATTCGAATCCTTATAAACAGATAACGTTCGTATTTTTATATTTATGGTTAAATACTTTACACAAACCCAAAATCTCTGCACTAATGGGAGATAATGTTCGGGGGATATTTCAGCGTTTATCACGACCCTAAATAATAGTGATAAAGTGCCGAATAAAAAAGATTCCGAAAGATAAATATGTAAAATGTGTTGGGTGGCTTTTATCGTTTTGATAATAAAATATCGCTTAACACTGTAATAAAACTTCGGTTATCTTAAGCGAGGCAAAGGATTTTAAGGTCCTGACCCGACGAATTTGATAACAAATTCCTTTTATTAACTTTTATTATACATTTTATCCAAAAGGACAAGCGTTTTTAAACATTTTTTATAATCTTCTTACTTTATATCGTATTGTATATGGCAAATAAACAGACATATTTTTGATAAGAAGAAGTAGGTACTTGTTTTTATTTATTTCAATGATTAAATGTACTCTCGGCCTCAGGCTGGCAACACACCATTACCACCTTTGGTGTCTCTAGGCGGCGTGAATTTCTTACCATCAGGAAATCCGTATGCTTGTTTGCCCTCCAATATCATAGAAAAAAAAATTTTATTAAGCGCATCACACTTACAAAAAATCAATTGTCTTAAATCGAAATGTACTTTTTAACAATATACTCGTACTAGGTATTCTTAGTGCCTACGCGTAGACATTAAGGCCCCATACTTAGTCAGCCAGAAGAGCCAATCAGCGCACTCCCCCGTTCCATGATTACTATGAAATATTGCGCTCTAAAATAAATGTCTTAAGCGCCAAATCTCTATTTTTGACATTATAAAAGTAATTTGAAAAAAAAATATAAAAACTGAAACAGTTATCTTTTAGGTATAATAATTATCTATGTTTATGTTAAATCTGATGTCGATATTTTCATAATTGAAGTAGTCAGTTGGGTTTTGCTTTCAAAAATCGGTTAAATTTTTGATTTTTTTCTATCGAGCAAAGTGAAATGAATCGTGTTTTGGAAACACTAGTCTTATAAAGCATATTAATGTTAATCTTGTGTAGTTTTGTCGCCAAGATCCATAATTGCTTTGTATAAAAAAAACAGTATATTGCTCACGTATTTTAGCATACATGGCCCCTTAACCGTCTTATTAAAAAACTGGGTGTAAAGTACTCCAAGGTTCAACCTGGTATTATAATCTCTGTTACAATGTGATACAGACCTTAATATCAACTTAATTTTGCTTTATTAATAGGACGGCTATAGACAACTGCTGTCAAAGGTAGTAGTTGTATGTTGCCAGCCGTATGTAGCTGGTAAACTTACTGTAATGAGACTTATCATACCATCTTTTGGTTTGCAACGCATCTTCAGGTTTGGTGTTGATAAGCGACGTGTGTTTCTTACCATCAGGAAATCTGTCTGTTCTTCTTTCATCTACATATATAAAAATTGATTGCCTGTTCGTTTGTCTCGTTAAAACTCGAGAACGGCTGAACCAGTTTGACTAAGTTCTATTTTAAATTAATTGGAACTTGAAATCAAGGGTTTAAAATATAAGAAAAACTGCGAAAACACTTGGAAAAACAACATTTATATTTTTCCCAAACAAACTGAAAGAGGAGAAGGAATTTCGCCGGCATAGCTAATTCCCACTAAAAAGTAATCTTTTTAACATAGATACTATATTACTAGTCGCGTTCCTCAACCTGTGAAAATAAAGGACGACCATCGATCATTTAGGAAATCGGACCGTTGGCAAACGGCCGCGACGGTAAACCAAAAACCATGCTCAAAAATTACGGGCCTAAGAAAACAAGAAAAAATTGGTCCGAAGATTTATTTAAGGGAGCGTAAAGATCTGTTTATGGTATGCGTCGGTAATTAAGGGGCGGCACACACGTGCGCGCACGCAAAAACGAAAAGGAAAAAAACAGTACCTGTTCCCTTCTAGAGACAGGTCCGCTGACGCGCTCTCCGGGAGGGATTGTTCTCAAACTGTGTTTTAAAATTTCTCGTCATTAATACCTCTTTTCATATTTGTCATGATAACAGATAAATAAATTTTATAGCGACGATTTATAATGACACCTTTTATTAATTAATGCATATCAAAGTATTGTTGGATGTTAATAACAAAAAATGTGATCACTTGTATATAAAAAAACACGCAATAAAAATCTCAAATTTCCTCAAGTATTTTAAATGTTTTCGCATATCCACGCTACTGCTACCACATATTATAACACCGACAAAGTCGTCGGTAGTAGCTCGTTCCTATTTTTCTATCCTCTAACGGCCAAGGTTAATAATGTATCTCAATCTAATGGATTTCATGCATTCTAGATAGCTGCGTATCTGGCCTATCCCATACCTAATTGCCACATTTATCCTGTCCACAGATATATTATTGGCAAGCGATAACATAAAAATGGATCAAAATATCAATCTTGGACAGCAAGTTTGGGATTAGAATTGATTATTAATATTGGCCGTAAGTTGATTACAGTGACATATAACAAACGTTTATTTTATCTGTTTGAATTCAAATGCACCAAAGACTAAAAAATTAAACAAAATTTGTGAATCGTCATAATTTCATTTCTTTTCTGTCTATTGGTCGGTAGATATAATCCTTTCTATTATTATTTTACTCCTATATCAATCATATTCGCTTCATACACTATCCAAACTCCTACGCCAAAAAAACTTTCTATAAGCTAAAATTACCACTTGTAATCTGTCCAGTAACTCATTAATTTCAAAGTTCATTTTCTAAAGTTCGAGAACCACTGACCGCGTCCTTCCTTAATGTTATCTTATTATGGCTAAAATGACTTCGGTGTTCAAAGATAATAACCGGGCCCCGGGGTTGCTTACCACCATTTTTTACTTGCTCCTTTCCAACTCAGATAATGTGCCTTTTAGATATAGCGTGTTAGATGATTTGATTCCATAATAGATATACGAAGGTAGTTGACTTTTGACAGGGTGGAATGATCCGGTAATTACTGAGATGTCATGTTTACTGTAAAGCCCTCTAACATGCTATTTCTATTATTTTTGAATCTTAATATGTATAGTTTTTAATACGTGAAGCAAAAACTACCCCTCTTAAGAAAATCAAGTGACGAGGGACTATGAAATTTAGCACGCTTAAAATGGATATGAAGTTTTTTATGATATTGGAAGGTAAACAAGCAGATGGATTTCCTGATGGTAAGAAATTCACGCCACCTAGAGACACCTAAGGTAGTAATGGTGCGTTGCCAACCTGAGGCCAGGATGTAAGGCCTCGAGCAAAGTAAGTTTACCGCCTACCTTACCCTCCAAACCGGAACACGTCTTGTCATTATGGCGGCAGGAATAGGTAAGGCGCTGGTACCAATCCAGGTGAGTCGCTGCGATACTCTACCACCTAGTCAGATGCACAGAACGTTAAAATATTTTACAATTAAGCTTTGTAAAAAGAATAATAGAAATATTTTAGACCATGCCTTTGATACATAAATCATGTATCTTTTGACAATTATGTAAGATGTTAAGCTAGACAGATTGCCCTAGGTGCTAAAAAGCAGTGGCGTAAATGACGTGGCTCGCCGGTTTTGGTACAAGGGTTGCCAGCTCTCAAAAGGAGCAACC
Source organism: Calephelis virginiensis (assembly GCA_002245475.1). NCBI lineage: Eukaryota > Metazoa > Arthropoda > Insecta > Lepidoptera > Riodinidae > Calephelis > Calephelis virginiensis. Next base: position 115,982 of record NJDC01003070.1, read on the forward strand.
TGGGAGGATTTAAACAAATCGGGGCAAGGGTGGAATTTCAAAAAAATGTTATTATTGATTTTTCCCGTGTTGGTCCGGGCTCCATTGCAGAATAGACCATCTGCCTTCCTGCTAGACTGCTCGTAAAAGGCGAGCGTAGGCTTACCGTCACTAACACATCTGACTAGGTGGTAGAGTTTCTCTGCGACTCACCCGGATTGGTACCACCGCGTTACCTATTCGTGCCGCCATAACGTCATGACGTGTTCCGGTTTGGAGGGTAAGGTAGCCGGTAAACTTACTTTTGCTCGAGGCCTAACATCCCGGCCTCAAGTTGACAACGCACCATTACCACGTTTGGTGTCTCTAGCCGGCGGGAATTTTTTACCATCAGGAAAACCGTCTGCTTGTTTGCCTTCCAATATCATAAAAAAAAACATAATAATATTGCTGTCGAGTAGCATTTAATATTTGTCGGCGGCGTGTTAACAGATCGCGAGCGGAGCAAATGACGCGAGAGGAAATCGAAACCAAGGCGCCCGCGCCACAGCGAAGACAGTAGAATTGTCTTTACTAATTCATAATCGTAACTAGTTTCGTTATTGCGGCCCGTTAGTTTAGGACTCCTACTCGTTGTTGAGCCCAGGATTGTTAGGAAATCTATTTGGCACTACCACTTTACCTTATTAGGGGCCATCCATAAATTACGTCACACGTTAATGGGCCCCCCCCCCGTTGGTCGGGATTGGAAATGTGCCCGGTTGGCGATAGGCTTGTTACCTATCACATTATGGGACTTAGTGTCTTCGGCTAGTCGTGGGTGCTTTGGTTGTACCTCAGTCCACCTTTTCGGGGATATGGGCGTGAAGATACTTTAAAAAAAAAATGAAAATAACTGTTTTCTTTTGATTATTTTTTAGATACATGCATAAGTTTGAAAAATGTGTGACGTCACATTAGGGGGGACGGGGTTTTAAAAATGTGACAACCTGTGACAAAGAGGAGGGAGGGGTCTAAAAGTTCTAAAATTCGCGTGACGTAATTTATGGATGGCCCCTTACTAGCACTTGCTATGTAAATATGGTTGTCTGAGTGGAATTTTACAACTCAATTTTAAGGCTATCTTCCACCGATAGGCATACGAACCTAAATTTAATGACAGGGAAATGTAACTATATAATGGAGATGATATGATGATGGAGGCGAAAGGAAGTCACAGGAACTCCTAAAATTTTCACCATTAAAAGGTTGGGCTTATTCGACACGCCTCAGATAGTACTTTTCAAATCTTATGCTAGGACTAACACATAAAAGTTTTTATAACAATATATGTTGCTTAAAATTTATTAGACAATTCTGGTTGAGAACAAAACATACTAGGTAATGAATAAAAAACGAATTTGTGTTTTTATTTATTAGTTATTAAATGTTATCCTCAACTTTTTATAAAATTTAAATACATGAAATTCAAATCCCAACTTAAATATTTAAAAGGAAATATTAATTATGTGACATGAGCTTCAAACACCGATTTAGAAATTATTCAACTCATTCCCCGAGGAATTCTGAACCTGCAGGAATGTTATCCCGGCATCAGTGCGTGTTTTGAAAGACAATCATTTGTTTTGTTTACAAATGTTTTGGCCATTCCCAAAAAATAGATTTTTATCAGTTTTAAGTTTAAGCCGCGATATTAATATGTTTATTTAGCCTTGAATGCTTGTATAAAAGAATAATGAATGTCATAATACACTAATTTTAAATCTAACGTCATGACGTGTTCCGGTTCGGAGGGTAAGGTAGCCGGTAAACTTACTTTTGCTCGAGGTCTAACATCCCAGTCTCAGGCTGGCAACGCGCCATTACAACCTTTGGTGTCTCAAGGCGGCGAGAATTTGTTAACATTAGGAAATCCGTCTGCTTGTTTGCCTTCCAATGTTATAAAAAAAATAATAAAAAGTTAAAGTCCTTATAAAATAGCAGCCCCATTTCAAAAATAAATGCCAGTTTCAGTAATAATTTTTTATCACTTTTAAGTTTAAGCCGCGATATTAATATGTTTATTTAGCCTTAAATGCTTGTATAAAAGAATAATGAATGTCATAATACACTAATTTTAAATCTAAGACACCGAATTTTCAGATTTAGTTGTGAGTGTGTTATGTGACACATAGACTTTTTTCCAGATTTTAACACTCTTCCCTCTTTTGGATTGCTTTTAACTGGATTGTTCCACCAATTTCTCAAACTTCTCAATATATTTTTGAAAACTTGATATATGTCTATAAAAATATAAGTTTGTTTAGGAAAAATTGTGATGTACATGCTGTAAACACAAGGAATAAAAACAATCTTGTTGTGCATAAGTTTCGTCTCCACAGAATCAGTTATTCTTTCATGGGCCAATGTATACGTTTTTACAATAAACTTCCCGAGCATATTTTAAAGACTTACCATTTAATAAATTTAAAAAATGTATTAAGATAAAGTTGTAATGTAAGGGTTATTATAAGATTTCAGAATATTTAGAAGACAGAAATGCTTGGGATTAATTGCTCCTCTTGCCAATCTCTGCAAATTATTTGTGAATATAATAAACTTTTGTAAATTAGATTTATAAGAAAAAAGACAAGCCCGCTGAGTTTCTTTCGCCGGATCTTCTCAGTGAGTGGCCGCGTTCCGATCCGGTGGTAGTTATTATTAGAATTATATAGACGCGTTACAAGAATCTTTATATGGATATATAGAAGCTATTTTGAATTTGAATTTGAATTATCTTAATATCGTCTGTTCGTCTCTCTCTTTTTATATTTCCTATTCGTACGGAATAGGTTCATACGTACTGCCACTGGTTGCCTGTACATGCGCAAGGACTTACATCACAACCTAGATTTAACCATAAATAGCACAACATTTCAAAGAGCTCCTAGAACGTTACTTGGAAATAAAAGCTGCTCACTAAAACCCAGTAGTAGCACCCACGTGTAAAAGCTACGTAGACATATCCGTTAGATTCAATAGACAGCGTCACACTACTACTTCAATCAAATGACCCAATAACCAGAACGCATCACAGCAGCCATCTAGGTTCGAGTCGAAGTCGAAGTTGGAATCGGTGTCAGAAAAAAAGTATCTTCACGCCCATATCCCCAAAGAGGTAGGCAGAGGTATAACCAAGGCTCCCACGACTAGCCGAAGACACTAAGTCCCACAATGTGATAGGTGGCAAGCCTATCGCCAATCGGGCACATTTCCAATCCCGACCAACATTTTTTTTATAAGAAACTTGGAAAAATCCAATTTTTCTTTTTGTTGGCCGACCCGGGATTCGAACCCGAAACCTCATGCAGTCAAGTCCAACACCCAGACCGCTAGACCACAGAGGCGATAAGTCAGTTCGGTGTCAGAAGAGGTGGCAATTAAAGTGTTATTGAAGGGAAAATAATAATAGTCGGCACTTATAATCCTAATCAGATTATTATCATTTTACAAAGACAATGAAAAAATAACATGTTTCCGATTAAAGTTAAATTTAAATTAATTTATACAAAATTAGTTTAAGTGTATTGGTCAGACGAAGATTCTCAACGTGGCACGCGTAACGGTTGACGGAGGCTCGTGCTGCTATTTATTACGCTTCGAGCTGATTAAAAACTCCGAGTCAAAAGTGTTGGAGCCATGGTTGGAGCCGAAGGATTGTGGGTGTGAAAACAAGTAGAAGTTTACAGTTTAAGAATTATACAGACTTATTTAAATATAGGTAAGTACATGAAACAAATGTACAAAAAGAACAGTTAATTGAACGGAATATAGTTTAATATTTGGAAAAAAGATTAAAATCTAATTACTAATAATATTATTTTCATAAAGGCTTTACTTTACTCTACCTATTATCTCATTCATTCAATCGTTTGCTATCTAACGAAACAAAAAATACCAAAAGATCTAAAAATGGCTTCTTATACATATTTTTTGGTGCTTATGGTACTCTGTGGGGTAGTGGTCCAGTGTTGGCATTGACTACCTGAGGTCCCGGGTTCGATTCTTGGTCTGGCAACTCAAAAGCGCTTTTCGATTCTCTAATACCAACAACGCTGCGTTGATTAGATAAGTGTTAGATTGGCAATAGTTTACTGACTTAACATATTGTGGGAGTTACTAATTACCTTCAGTTAATCGTGGGTGACCTACTTGTAGCTCTGTCTACCTCTTCAGAGGTATCGACTTCAAGATTTATCTTTACATGATGGTTCAGTAATGAAGCACTTGGGTCACCGTGGCCTATAAACACCATACATGGGCGTGGGTGACAATAGGTGCGTCGTTGCCTTGCGGCCAAGATGTTATGCGTGCTATGGAAGTTTACCGCCTTCACTACCTTCCGGGCCAGTACATGACCAAGTCATTATGACGGCAGGAATAAATGAGGCAGTGTACCCTACCCAGTCAAATTGCTGTACTACACTACCGCCAGTGGTGAATAATTATTACCACGGGTACTATGTTACATTTAAAACATTAAGCTAATTATGAACATTAGCGTAAATGTGACTCTTACAAATTTTAATTACCACGTATTTTGTTACATTTAATATCTACAGTAGCTATGGTTACTTATATTGAATTACACATGGGCTAATAAATGAATTAATTTAATGTTTAATTAAGACTAGACTGATTTCTAAATATGTATTCCAAGGTGCTTCAACATCGTTGCATTTGGAGGTCGTAGAATGTTATCAAAGAGTATATAAATATTACGTAATAAGAGGCGGAACTTCTATAGATATATATAGCAAACCCGAATTTTGTATGAAGTTTGCCTTATGTGACACAAGACACTTGACAAGACATAACATGGTGAAAAGGTATAACCCCTACAATTTGAAAATAAGTCTAAAGGCATTCAGATTTAAGGCAAATAGTGTCATATGATTTAGGTGAATAAAAAACATAGCAAACTTAATCCTTTTTTTTTTATATGAAAGTTGCGCTAAACTGAATGTTTTAATCAACTTTTGATTTTTTAGTTAGTTAGTAGTTAATTTGCCCCTATCTGGGACCGGCTACAGCGACTTTAAGGCCAATCTGCCATGTCTTCGGTATTAATTAAGTCATTTCATTTAGTCACATCATTCAGTATTTTAGTCATTAGTCACTATTTACAAAGTCATGTCTGGGTCTTGAGTAAAACGGTAGCTTCGTTACTCAAGCTCGTCTATTGAGATTTGGCGGCAACGAGGACATACATGATACACTAATTTCTTCATGATTACTTCATTTGTGCACTTTCACTGAACAAAATTAATCTGATTCCCACCTAAATTAATTAATTTTACTCAATATAAAAACGAAATTCAATAATTATGAAAAAAATACGATCATCTTCATTCACGATGGCGCCAAAACTCTTCGATTTTTTTAGGATTATGCTGTCAAATTCA
>NJDC01003070.1:121659-131774 GCA_002245475.1 Calephelis virginiensis
ATTTTACTCAATATAAACACGAAATTCAATAATTATGAAAAAAAATACGATCATCTTCATTCACGATGGCGCCAAAACTCTTCGATTTTTTTTAGGATTATGCTGTCAAATTTAATTTAAATATTAAAGCATTCAAGTAAACGAAAAAAGGAGGTTCTAAGCTTTGTTTGTAATAAAAACATCCACTGCCTAACTTCAGCTGCTATTGGTAATGTCAGTGTTTGTCCTTTTAGTTTTTGAATTTGGATTAGTAAGAAATATATATATATTTACAAAATTGGTTAGTAAATGCGAGTTAGACACTCCAGCATCAGAAAAGTTTAAGATCTTTGGTGCTTTTTTAAAGAAGGAAGCCATATGTGTAATCTTCATCATAGCGGATTTGAAAACCTAAGGGTCTTAAAACAGAGGCAAACCTTTAATTCTCAATCGTATAAGGTCTTCGACAACATATTTGCAAATAAAACTTAAAATTTTGAACACTCGTAATAACACTTATTAGAAACACAAACGGCGCCACAAAACAAAAAGCGTGACCAAGCTTAAAACCAGCACTAATAATTTTTAAGGGCACTGTATCACCCTGTGCCCAACAATACAACAAAATGGTATTACAAACAGAATTACTGACATAATACGAAATAATGATACAATCATGACGCGGAGTATGCTTTAAAATCGGTGATAACTATGGTAACCATGTTTCAATGTCAATTAGGGAATTCAAATAACAACATATCGAGAATATGACATTATTGTATTGTTTTAGGAAGCACTGTGTTTAAACGATGATAATTATGCTTAGTGTAAATAAACTATGAACAAGCAAATTTCAAAAGCTTTCTAATTACCACTACAAAATATAAATAAGTATTTCTCCATATTCGTCATTTTCTGTATCTGTTAGATTTTTTGCTACTTCATGCAGCAGATTTCGATGCAGTTTTTACTCTAAGGAAGACTTATTTATTAAGTTTGAGCTATTAAAAAAAACACTAATTTTGCATTTTTGAAGCTGATCTGTATGTCTTGTTAATTAACAAGAATTAATAAATTCTTTTTTAAATCAAAATGGGCAAGTAGTACTTTAAAGAATAAGTTTTAACCAATATTTTGCCTAATTAAGTAAAAAACTAAAAGCAATTTAAACAGAAAATCGTTCTAAAATAAGTTGAATGCATTTAAAACATACAAAATATTACAAATTAAGATTATTTCTTTCTGAATTTTTAACTTATGATATTTGTATCATAGTTTAAGAGACTTATTTATTTATATTTATAAGAGCTATAAAATTGTAACTGTAAACACTAATTTCCAAAGTAATTGTTTAGGTATTAGATATTTTATCTAAAATATGAATATCTTGTCAATAAAAACTATTGTAACGAAATCAGTATTAAATTAGAAAGTAAAGTATCTTCATGCCCATATCCCCGAAGAGGTAGGCAGAGGCACAACCAGGGCACCCATGACTAGCCGAAGATACTAAGTTCCACAATGTGATAGGTGGCAAGCCTATCGCCAACCGGACACATAGCCTATCCCGAGCAACATTTTTTTTATAAGAAAATTGGAAAAACCCAATTTTCTTTTTGTTGCCCGTCCCGGGATTCGAGCCCGGGACCTCATGTAGTCAAGTCCAACAACTGAACCGCTAGACCACAGAGGCGATTTCAAAATAAGCTGAATATGCATCGTTTGGTTAAAGTAAGTAAAAAGTCTTAAATAAATCAGCAGCCAACTGCTTCTGAATTAAATGTCTCGGTTGATCTTCAGTCATGGTCACATTATGAATTATGTTCATCTCCTTACAAGGATCTATAAAAACCTTCAGAAATGAGTTCTACGTCTCGGTCTATGTTACTTTTATCTTAAATCTGTATCAATTTATGGTGTTAGTTACATTAAGTGTGGCTTAGTATATTTTTCGAGACCCAAACTTATTGGTAAGTCAATGTAGACATGTTTAAACCTAATTAATAAATTTAAAAAACAATGTACCTTTATATTTTTAATTTTAAAACATAAGGTGTTACTTTTCACATTGGTTTTTGGTTTTTTATGTGTCTTTATATTTTCTTTGCAAACATAGCAGTCTCTTTTTTTAAAAGTATCTTCATCAAGTATAACTTTAGAAGTATCTCAAGAAGTCAAGTATGACGCCGGACAGCTAGAGGTGATTATTAATATATTTTTTCTAGTGATTTTACTATGATAAAATATGCACAAAAGCTCCCACATCCACTCTCTTTATATTATATTTTGAAAATAGCAAATTTCTCTTATAATATTTGATACACTCCATCAACAAATGTTGGGCATGTTGGGTGTCCAGATCTTGAACGAGGAGCTATAACAATATGCTTACTTTAACCCGTGTCGGTCCGCGCTCCTTTGCAGAATAGACCATCTGCCTTCTTGCCAGGCAGCTCGTAAAGGGCAAGATAGGATTACTGTCACTAATACCGTGACATGCTACTAGGTGGTAGAGTTTTGCAGCAACTTGCCCGGTTTGGTACCACCGCCTTACCGCCGCCATAACATCCAATGCTTGCTGTCGACGCGTTCCAGTTCGGAGAGTAAGGTAGCCGGTAAAAGTAAATCCGTCTGATTGTTTACCTTCCAATATCGTAAAAAAAATTTGCTGTTTTTAAACCATGGTGTTGGAGAAGGCTGATACTGAATAGTTCTATACCAGATCCCCTTCTCTGTACCTCCCTACGTAGTTTGCTATAATCCGCCTAAATTAAGTCATAGTACTATTTCACATTTATACATAATACAGTCGTCACGTCAGAGCCATTGTCGTGTTCCAGAGTAAAGATCAGGATAGATGGTAAACGTGCTTACGAAAGAGGCTTAAGATAGCTTCAGGTTGGCTATACAAAGTTAACATATTGGCAGTTGGTTACGTACATTTCTTGCCATCATAAAGTCTGTCTGCTTGTTTGCTTTCCTTTTCTCTGTTTATTTTACTGTACATTTTGTTAAATTCAATAATGAACCAATTTCTTGAAATGAATTTCTTAATAAGATGAAAAATTCGTCTTAAAACATTTGTAAAAGTCAAGTCTACCTCAGTTTAAAATATGTTCTGGACCAGTAGTGATGTTTATCAGCTTGACCATAGTTTATGTTGTCCTTATCTAACTTTTGGTTTTGTAACACTTCCTTTACAAATAGTTTTGCTGAGATATCATTCTAAATAGTTAATAATTAAAAAAAACTTGATTGGGCTCATTTCAAGCGTGATTTAAGATTTTGTCACAAAAGTACATAAGAAAGATTCACCCTGTTTCTGTGAATATTTCTACTGTTATAATCAGCTAACAGTAGAATAAAAATGAGTGTTGGGTATGTCAAAAAGTATGAAAGTAGGATAAAAGAGGCGGAAATGAGGAAGCTACGAAAAATCTGTGTTGTACTTGCCAATCACATTCGAAAAGGTAAGATCAGGAAGAAAGAATCGGGCATCCTCCGTTCGGTCATGTGGAAAAAATGTCAGATGGAAGATTGATATAACAGATATTCAGTGTGATTGTGGATGGTTGTAGGTATCCGGGGAGACCAAGGTTGAGATTCCATAACTAAATCTCTCATCAAAATGGTGTCAAAAGTCTCCGAATCCGGTTTGTTAGTATGAAAAGAGTAATGTGGAGGAAGCTAGACAGATCTGCAGGAAAAGTGATACTTCGCACTCGATACTTTCTATCTACTTTATAAGGGACTTGTATCTACCTCCGTTTCGGTTTGTTTGTATGAAAATAATAATGTAGAGGAAGCTAGGCAGATCTGTAGGAAAAGTGACACTCACTCGATACTTTCTATCTACCTTATAAGGGACTTATATCTACTATAAAAAACACATTTTTATATTCTTTTACCCTATATTGGTCCTGAGTTAGTTGGAAGAATATATGCAAATTACATTACCTATCTAGTAGCTCTACTCGTAAGAAAGCTCCTTATGACGAACCAGTACTCACCGCATAGGTTCGACGTGATTCAGATCGATACAACGGCTCAAGTCTGAACTATTCCTGCTACAAGACGTCAGTTTTTACAGTGAATGTAACTGTTTGTCTGCAGTGACTTCCATAAACTAAGCGTTATTAAGCACGAAGCAAATTACGCAAACGTGGGCTGTAATCGCACCAATACCACCTTTGGTGTCTACATTTTGGATATCAGACAACTATTCTAATTCGCAAAAATACTGAAAAAGATACTGGAATATCTTAGCCTCTGTGGTCTAGCGGTCCGGGTGTTGGACTTGACTGCATGAGGTCCCGGGTTCGAATCCCGGGTCGATCAACAAAAATAAAATAAAATTTTTCCAATTTTCTAATAAAAAAATGTTGGTCGGGATTGGAAATGTGCCCGGTTGGCGTTAGGCTTGCCACCTATCACATTGTGGGACTTAGTATCTTCGGCTAGTCGTGGGTGCCTTGGTTGTACCTCTGCCTACCTCTTCGGGGATATGTGCGTGAATAACTTAAACTCACAAATATAAACATTTGCAAACCGTCGAGGCGGTCAAATAACTTACTACGGAAATTGTTTGAAGCAAATTAAATATTCCTGGTCAAATAACACAAATAGGTCGTACCTACAACCTATATGAAGCAAATTATTCTATACTTGCATTATGGTTGTTCGTTAGACTCTTATTCACGGAATTATTAAAAAAAAGAAAATTGGGTTTTTCCAATTTTCTAACAAAAAAATGTTGCCCGGGATTTGATATGTGCCTGGTTGGCGATAAGCTTGCCACCTATCACGTTGTGGGACTTAGTGTCTTTGGCTAGACGTGGGTGCCCTGGTTGTACCTCCGCCTACCTCTTCGAGCATATGGGCGCATAAATACTTTTTTTACTTATAAAAATACCGCAATAAAAGTAATAAATAACCAGAAAAGACAGATATCGATGTTCACCACACAAATTCTTGTACCCATTAGCAATCGAACCCGAGCCTGCGTTAGATACCTACGCTGACCCCACGACCAACGAGGTGGTTAAAACAATATGAAATAATTTAAACTAAAATTTAAAAAGCTTAAATGTACCTACTGTTTGTTGGTTAAACGTAATAAAACGCCAAGTGAGGTCGCGGTCAACTATTAGTTTAACATGTATTCCATAGGAAGACATCAGAAATATCTTTGACATTATCTTCCTGACAAAATCGCTATTCTTACAAGCTTTTGCACAAAAATAATCTCGTCACGCTACACTTGACGCCAATAAGGGACCTATTCTTTGGGGATTATCAGGATGTTTATCAATATTTCTTGCAAATATTTAATGTATTAAAAACTGTTTATCAAAGATCTTGCGTGACAATGACGTAATATTTGTATAATAAAGATTGCAGATAGTTAATCTGGATCCTGGAAGTATAAAAGGAATAACGATTTATAAGTCTATTCAAAGGAAAACAAAATTATTCCTGTTACGGGTATCTTGGCTCTGATATATTTACCAAAAGTAAGTAAATAGATTAACATACAAAAATATAGGAATTGAACATAATTCCATTTTTTTAAATTTCGTTAAAATTGTATTAGTGGGAAGTATTTTTTATTCAATAAAAAAGTTATTCTTAATATCTCTCAAGCAAAGCTGTAAGCACAGTACCTTTTAATTATTGTTTCCGCGCTTTTTTATTACTTTATTTATAACTATATGTTAACTAGCTGTTACAGTGAATTTACCCCTTTAGCCACTGCAAAAGTGATTTTGCTGAAAAGTTATGGAAAGATAGCTTAGAACCAGGAGATGGATATAATATGATACTACTTATATCGTTCGACGGCAAGGAAACCAAGTTTTAAATTTTCTTTTACATTTTCCAATACAAACTGAACGGGAGGAATGAAGTTCGCCGGAAAAGTTACTAAGAAATAAAATTAAAATTAAATTAGAGTTCCAATGAAGGTATGTTAATAACGTGCTCTTTTCGATTTCATTCTTGATGGAAGTAGTTCCAATATACAGAAATATTATAATTAAAATTAATTATCATAAACAAAAATGATTTAAGCATACCAAATTTATTTTGGTATATAAATGTATGCCTAAATGTTTTAAAAATATAATTTAAATACAATTTAATTTATTTTTATAAATGACTTGCTTTTACCTGCGGCTTCGTTTGCAATTAAGTCATTAAAAATCCTATGTTCCTTTTAAATACCCCCAAGAATATATGTACTAAGTTTCTTGACGATTAGTAATTTTCGCGTAAAACTTATATTCGTATTTATACTGGGGATAATATTTTTATAAAAGAACAGAGGAATAAAATTGAATAGAGTTCCAATAAAGGTCTACCCAAACTGGGCTCTGATGTTATCTTGCAGACACCATCTTTGCCGCTCGGTGTAGAGTTACAATGAGACAAACTACCAAGAAAGGAATTTCGATGTAAGGCTTATTCTATTTGACCTGCGCATGAGTTTCCGCGTGAGTTGACTTCTTTTGAGATTGCAGAATTGAACTGAAATCCTGCTTGTTATTCTATAACAATGTTTAACGAAAACATTACTATAATGGAGATGTTTTTCGTGTATGGCATATGGTGTTTCCAATTATATTATCAAATATTGTGTTTCCTTTTTGTACTAACAAAATCCGAAGTTTCAATAGGAGGCATAACAAGACGCCTAGCCGAAGACACTAAGTACAATTTGTAAAGAGCCGATTTCGGCTCTTTCGGGACGTTCTACTACGTACGTTATATACGTATATATATATATACACGTTCTACTACGGACTACGGTTTACTTTCCTTTGATTTTTCTCCTGATAATAACTAACACAACAAAAAAAGAATTATGAAAATTGGTCCACTCGTTCAAACATGATGCAATGACCAAGAGGAAAGGAGATTCATTTTTATGTTACACTAGCCGACCCGGCGATCTTCGTTTCTACAACTAACTGTTTATATAGAAAAAACAAAGATTTATTTTTCCTATTGTCCCAGTTTTTCTATTCATAAGAACTTTCTTCTGGCGATGACCATCACAAAAAATCCTGGGAAAAAGTAGGACGACGCAAATATATTTCAATTATGTATTGTCAAACAGAAAATTTGTTATTATGTTGTCCCAGTAATATTATGGTTTTAAATGTGTTTTCTTCAGTATACAGAAATTGCTTTGAACGTTGGAATATATGTTACTTAGACTGCAACAAGCATAACCTATCCTTTTGGGTTGGGTGAGCATCAGGTGGTCTGTTCGCTCGTTTGCCAACTCATTTTATTAGTTAAAAAAAGAAATTGAACAATCGTTGCCACATAAAATGTTTTTCCACATATGTGGGCAAAACATATGTAGGGCACGACCGCCCATGGTTATGGCGGACTGACAAACAAATATTTTGGAAATATTTCTCCAACTTGTTGGCGTTTTATCTTCCGCTTCTTCCCGTTTAGCTGTCTATAACATTATCTAATAACAACATGGATTCAACAACAAATTTATATTCATTGAAAAATGGCTTTTACTATCTAGTCATAAGGTAGAGTTTGCTTTAAAAGTGGCACATGTTTTGGATGTTTTTCGATAACTAAATGTTTATTATCTAACAGCAGATCTTTACGAAAAACTTAAAATAGTTGCGCGCAAAAAACTAGGGGTCTACGCAAAATTAGGGCTGTCACATTAATTATTCCCTAATGTTAATTTAATAATCCATAATTAATAGATACGCTATAAATCTTACTTTTATGAACTCTTCCTTATTTTTTAATGTCAAATTTTAAAATTTAATAAACTTTTTGCTGAAACTCATATTCTTTATGAGACATTTTATGCAGTTATTTGTTATATTCAATTTGACTAGATTTTTCTTTTCTACAACGGATATTAAAAAGAATCGGCTTGTCTGTCCCGTAGCTATTGTTACAGTGATAAAACTTTAGGTTAATTAATTTCATTTATAAATGGTAACAATAACATTTAATGCATTAATATTACTGCTAGTATCGTATTAATGAATTTTTGTATTTTAGGTAGTTTAAGGGGTTTTGTTAAATTTCATAAAAGCAAGTAAGATTTCGAGTTGTTAATATGATAAAAATAGCTCGAAATGGTTCATGTACCTACGTTTTATCAAAATTTGCCACTTTTTATTCCCAATGATACATCTACTTTACAAATTTTTTTTTCACCTTATTATTATTATTATTTTGTTTGATATACGTAACAAACTTATTTCAGGGATGCATATAGGTAGTCAATAACATTTACCTACTCCTGGTGAAGTAAATTGATCGCTATTTTCATGTTACAGTTTGAAAAGTAAACTTTTAAAATTACCAGCTTATTAGTTGCCCGACTCATGTAAGTAACGTGTGATGATTGTGACATTTGGTGTCTTTTTATTGTCAAATAATCCTTATGCTAAACCTTTTGCAGTATCTAGTGTAACGAATAGAGTAAAATAACAGATCAGGCAGACTGACGCCAATATTACAACGGAAGGCAAAATTATTCAAAATGACTTTAGAAAAGTGTCACCCCTAACACTTATCTACCATCTCGTGCCACGAAATTTGACACTTTTCTCTGACAACGCCCACATTTACCGAACGCAAACTTATGAGCCGACACGCAAAAACCTTTGACGGGCTATACAAAAAGTAATTAGCGTTTTTTGCTTTATTTCTTTCAAAATTAATATTTACAGGAATTTAGGGCAACCTTCATCTAGCACGTGTTTGACAAACATGTGGACTGTGAACTATGTCTTATTTTTCGTAATTAGACGGTTTTGTTTTTGAATGATCCGACTGGAGACACTTGAAGGGATAGGGGTGGTCTGTTTTGTTAACTATTTTTAGCCTGCCAAATGTTAAAATAGGGTTGTGCTTTTTGTCCTAAAATAGAGTATTAGTGTGTTTAAATAGGTATTTGGATTAACGGATTTACCTTTAAGCAGACGGATTCTGTGATCCAACCTAAAAAATCATATAACGTGAAACAAAATGGATAATGTCAAAATCTATTTTGATATTTTTTTGTAATAATAATATAATTGTAATAATTAATATTTGGTTAGTACGTTTTTGGATACTACTTGAGGGATTTTAATAATTATGAAATTAAAAAATAATCGTGAAATACATTTAAATTAATTTTTTTGTGATTCAAAGGTGTTATTATAATTTATGTAATCAGTGTAATGTTTTACCGCAACTACCTCATTTGATTTAACAATTTATTTTTATAACACAGAGATCGAAAAGTAAATAAACTTAATGTAGGGATAGGTTAACATTTTCTAACTTTAGTTTACAGGTTTCCCTCTTCTCAAATCGGAACGCGACAATATAATAAATATTTTCAAATTATGTATATTGAATTTAACCCTAAAGTAAGCAAATTATATGTTGGTGTCATAACAGCATGAAATTTAATAAAAAAAAATGAAGCTAAGTCGATGTAAAATATGTAACATATTACATATTTTACATGGATTTAACTTCAACGATACTAACGCATAAAAATACCTAAACACATATAAGACTAAATTAGTAATACACCCATATCCAGAAATGCAGACATCTACATGTTCATCACACAAATGACCCTGTCGGGAATAGACTTCGGGCCCCGCGGTTTGCCGGTGGCGTTAGGAGTGTACGCTAACCCCTCAACCAAAGAGGTGGTCAATAGAGAAAATTAGTAGGGGGTAGTATCAGGTAAGACGTGGCACCGTCTATGATACGACAGAGGAAGATAGGATGGAGGTTACTGGAGGTTGAGGACTTTACTTATTTCTGCAGCCACAATTTCAGTATCGTATTCTGGTTAGGAGAGTAGAGTAGCCAGTAAAATTACTAACGGTTTTAGATTGGTAAAACCTCAAAACTATCTCTGGTGTCTATAAAAACCAAGTATATCTTGCCATCCCTTGCAACTTCTGAAAGCCTCTAATTAATTGTATACTTTTTTTGTAGTAAAAATACATGTTTCTCCATACGTAAGTATTGCTTTTTTAACATTTTTATATTAAATGAATATTTTATCAATAAATTTGTTTTTTAATGAATTATGTAATAACATATATACACGGTAATTTATACATATAAAAACCTTT
>NJDC01003070.1:132095-151198 GCA_002245475.1 Calephelis virginiensis
TGAAACAAAATGGATAATGTCAAAATCTATTTTGATATTTTTTGTAATCCTATTAATATTATAAATGCGAAAGTTTGTAAGTATGAATGTATGGATGTTTGTTACTCTTTCACGCTCGAATGGCTGAACGGATTTGTCTGAAATTTGGAAGACAGATAGATTGTGACCTGGATTAACATATAGGCTATTTTTAATCCCGATCGCACACCGGGTTTTGTGAAAACGCGGGCGAAGCCGCAGGTAGCAGCTAGTAATAATATAACTGTAATAATTAATATTTGGTAAATACGTTGTTGGATACTATTTGAGGGATTTTAATAATTTTGAAATTAAAAAAATAATCGTGAAATACATTTAAATTACATTTTTTGTGATTCAAAGGTGTTATTATAATTTATGTAATCAGTGTAATGTTTTACCGCAACTACCTCATTTGATTTAACTATTGACTTTCTAACAATTTATTTTTATAACAAAGACATTGAAAAGTAAATAAACTTAGTGTAGGGATAGGTTAAAATTTTCTAACTTTAGTTTACAGGTTTCCCTCTTCTCAAATTGGAACGCGACAATATAATAAATATTTTCAAATTATATATATTGAATTCAACCCTAAAGTAAGCAAATTATATGTTGGTGTCATAACAGCATGAAATTTAATGAAAAATAATGAAGTTAAGTCGATGTAAAATATGTAATATATTACATGTTTTACATGGACTTAACTTCAACGATACTATAACATAGAAATACCTAAACACATATAAGACTAAATTAGTAATACACCCATATCCAGACATGCAGACATCTACATGTTCGTCATACAAATGACCCTGTCGGGAATAGACTTCGGGCCTCGCGGTTTACCGGTGGCGTTAGGAGGTTACGCTAACCCCTCAACCAAAGAGATGGTCAATAGAGAAAATTAATGGCGGGCAGTATCTGGTAAGACGTGGCACCGTCTATGATACGACAGAGGAAGATAGGATGGAGGTTACTGGAGGTTGAGGACTTTACTTATTTCTGCAGCGACAATTTCAGTATCGTATTCTGGTTAGGAGAGTAGAGTAGCCAGTAAAATTACTAACGGTTTTAGATTGGGAAAAACCTCAAAACTAACTCTGGTGTCTATAAACACCAAGTATATCTTGCCATCCCTTGCAACTTCTGAAAGCCTCTAATTAATTGTACACTTTTTTGTAGTAAAAATACATGTTTCTCCATACGTAAGTATTGCTTTTTTAACATTTTTTTATTTAATGAATATTTTATCAATAAATTTGTTTTTTAATGAATTATGTAATAACATATATACACGGTAATTTATACATATAAAAACCATTATAATTTATTTAAATGTGTTTGGGGAAAGTACAAATGATAGAATTTCACCGCGGACCGACACCCTATCGCATCTAGAATGCACACTTGCGAATCCAATTCCCAATAAGTATAAAAAGTTTATGTCCTCAGGCGATATAAGATCCGTATCTGATATAATCCGAACAGGAAGCTCATTGTGGAGACCAGATGCGAAATTCCTGAGACCGTTGTATGAAGATTCATAGTAATTGTTCACTACTGAATAGTACTTGTGGGCGTGGTTGGATTGTGTATTGGGAATTCTGTCTTTCTGAAAATTTGATAGGATTCGTAAAAAAATCGTGCCAGACAGTTATAGTCAAAGTACTGTTTTTTTCGTTGCTATCATCCCAGTTTTTCCCTCCAAAAATTACTTTCCTTTCTGATACATACAAACTAACACTGCACATGCGAAAGTATGTCTGTTTGTGACTCTTTCACCTTTAAAACGCTAAGCCAATTGTGGTGAAATTTGATATGCATATAGGTAAAACTCGAGTTTAAACATACACTAGGTACTTTTTGTTTCAAAAATCAACCACTAGGGATTATTTTGGAATATTAAAGTTGATGTGAAAATCTGTTCTACTCTTATACTTAATACGAACAAGAAAATAATTATTTCATGTAGGCCATATAAATGCATCTTTCATAGATATTAGATATATAGAGTTTCGCAGCGACTCACCCGGATTGGTACCACCGCCTTACCTATTCTTGCCGCCATAACGTCATTACGTGTTCCGGTTCGGAGGATAAGGTAGCCGGTAAACTTACTTTTGCTCGAGGCCTAACATCCCGGCCTCAGGTTGGCAACGCACCATTACCACCTTTGGTGTCTCTAGGTGGCGTGAATTTCTTACCATCAGGAAATCCATCTGCTTGTTTGCCTTACAAAATCATTAAAAAAATATATGTTGTGAAGCCAAAAAAATATATATAATTAAAACTATCTAAGAACAATGAAACGAACTAATAAAATTTAAGTAATTGACAAATAGTCAGTAACAAACGAAGCGACTCTTACGAGTTGGTAGAACTTGGGCTTATATTCTTCTTAGAAGCTTCAGACCAATACAAGGAAACTGTTGCAAAATGTTATGTTTTATCATCAGGTGGACCGTGTTATTGTTGACCGTCCCATACACAAAAACTACTCGAAGCCCACTACAAGGTGGGATTTACTAACAGTTTTACAATAATCATTGAATAACATTTGAATGATGGTTAACAAAATGTATGCAACTGTCAGTAACTGCCTCACACGCTAAGTTATCCGTCAGTCAAGTCAAATACTGTTGTAAAACTAACTGCAAACATAATCGCGTAATTGTCCTCTAAGAACAATACCGTCTTTACCATAAGGGCACACGGGGCCAGTGCCCAGGGCCCCCATACTCAGAGGGCCCCGAGAGATCGAATATTTTCTTTCACATTTAACTTTTCCACTAAGTTTTTTTAACAACTTCAGAACATTGTAGTTAACGATTTAGTAGAAGATTTTGCTCAACAGAAATCTCGAAAGAAACTATTGTCGTAACTAATTACGTAAACGTACACTATTAGCAGTATACTAATATAATTAATGGCATACTGTCAAATATATATTTTCTATAACAAAGCAGATCATAGTGAAAAAAATATTGTAAAGTTTAATTCCAAAAGGGCCCCAAGGTTTTGTGTGCCCTCGGGCCCCAGCACAGCCTAAGACGGCCCTGTCTAAGAAATCTGTATATTAATACGTGATGCTAAAACTTTGGACTCCTTTTTACGAAAATTCCTTTTCGAACATGCCTCAGTTAAGTAAAATCTTTGGGCTATTGAAAACTTAAAACCATGAAACAGAAACACTCCTATTCACGAGCACGTTTTGCGTCAAAGGATGCGAAGGACCATTCAAGGGCCGTAAAATAGACGGGCTCGTGATAGAACCACGTTATTGTATTTTGAGTAACCGACAAAGTGTTCCCGTAAGCTGTAAAAACAATCCGTTAAAGGTACGGGGTTTCCGAATTAAATCCTTTTCAAGGTACCGGCGCGTTTTATTTTCAAAACAGTAGAAAATCCTTTTTCGATACCAATTTGACGCCTGAATTACTTCATTCATGGCTTTTGTTAGTTCATTTTTAAAAAATATAGCACCCAGAGAAATGATTGTATACTTAGTATGTTTTTCTTCAAGTTTTCGTGTATTGTAATAAAAGAATTTCGGTAGTAGAACCAAGATTGATGGAAAGGGAGCATCTGTCAGTCTCTTCACATTCGAGTTTGAAGTCGGTTGAAACGAAATGATAACTTGTAGGAAGTAAATTTATTGGAGATTCTTGATATAAAGTAAGCGTCCTTGTATCCGGAGCTCCCATGTTGGTGGAGATTTCGCCAAATGGTTGACTGCCTGCTACAATGTGGCGACAATATTTATAAGTGTTAACGTTTTTATGGTTTTTCAGACGGCGAGCAAGAATGGCACGGAATATTGTATATGTTGTATTTGCCTCTTTGAAGACAATTCTTTTTACCTAGCAGGTGATGGGTTCGTCACATCCCAAACCAAGTCGCTATTCAATGTTTATTTTTGTTTTTTTGAAAAAAAGCTTTAAACCTACATACGTTCATGTTATCACACCAAGTCCCTGAAGGGGTAGGCAGAGACTATCGAGTGCCAAACCTCACGGTCCTGGCAGACCTGTCTGGCGTTCTCCACATTTATAACTATATCCTTTACATGAAACATACTGGATTTAAAGACTCTTGATACCGGATAACACCTGATTTGATCGTGGAATATCAACCTAGGTCTCTCCGGGTGCCTACATCCTTTTACATTCGCATTGTATATCTGCTTTGTCAATCTTTAAACATAAGTTAACAAATGTACAGCAGTGCAGTTCGAATAATCAAGAGCCCATAAATAAATAAATACATACATACATATCTTCACGCCAAGTCCCTTACGGGGTAGGCAGAGAGTATCGAGTGCCAGACTAATAAAAATAATAAAGACTAGTGAACCCATCACCCGCTAGGTAAAAAGAAGTGTTTCCCTAAAGAGGCAAATACAACATATATATATTCTTCGTCTGAAAAACCATAAAATGTTAACATTATTGTCCCCACAATAATAAATAAATGATTTGGAAAATGTATTCAAGAATTTCTTTTATTACATGTAATAGATATTTTATTAACAAACACCTTTAATTTACAACATCAAATAGTGTTTTACAAAAATTTGTCTCTCAAGAGTGATTTTATGTAAATTTATTAGAAGGTGAACCACGACTGAGCATGTTATCTTATTAGTTAATCATTATGAATGCCACGTGCATCCAAGGAATGTAAATAATTTCTTAACGTTCCTATTAATATAAATATTTTTGATTATTTGAGATATTTTCTGAGAATTTAGCTCATAGTTACATACTAATATACTAATTTAGCTTATAATTATATACTATAGCTTAAAGTTTGAATATTTTTATGATATTAGAACACAAATAGCAAATTTCCAACTCGAAACCAAGTCTCTTGCATGAAGCGTGAGTAATGCTGCCTAATCTGGAACACATCTTTGGCAAACACTGGCATTGTTTCAAAAGGAAAAATATGAAAAAAAATTATTAATTTAAACGAGTCATAAATAGGTATAAAGTTTTGAGGCGTCAAAACTTTATACCTATTTATGACTATGTTGTTTTTTATGATAGTGGAAGGCAAACAAGCAGACGGATTTTATGAATTTTCTGTCAACGGTAAGAATTGGACGTTACGGTGTCAGGAATAGGTAAGGCGGTGGTACCAAATCGGGCGAGTCGCTGCGAAACTCTATCTATCTAATATCTATGAAAGATGCATTTATATGGCCTACATGAAATTATTATTTTCTTGTTCGTATTAAGTATAAGAGTAGCTGTTTTCCTGCGACTTCATCAGCGTCACGGTCTCACGCCTTTTACGTGCTGCCTGGCAGGAGGGCAGATGGTCTATTCTGCAAAGGAGCCCGGACCAACAAGGGGAAAGTTTTTGTTTTGTGGTGAGTTCTTAGACAAGGTTGGTGAAGGACGTGAAAAGTTAGATCTCGAACTTTTTTCGTGGTCTGGCTGCGGATTTGGCTGGTGAGAACGCTCATAGAGCTTGTCACGTCCAGTGTTACTTGGAAGTTTTAGGATGTCACAACAGTAACATGCATTTCCACGAAGTAAAGTCTGATTCTATAAATTTATCCACTTACAAAAATCCTAATAATATTATAAAAGCTAAAGTTTGTATGTTTGTTTGTTTGTTTGTTATTTCTTCTCGCAAAGACTGTTAAACCGATTTTCATGAAATTTGGCACACACGTAGAGGATAACTTGTATTAACATATAGGGACGTTTTTATCTCGAAAAAAGTTCCTGTAATACCATTAACCACGCAGACAACGCACCGGGCAACATCTAGTATATCGTACATCATTACGTTGTTATTAAAAAGAAGGACAAACAAACAAACTTTCGCATTAACAATATTACTACGGATTTATAATAACCGTATACCTTGACATGAGTTGTTGAAGATTACGTTTGGTAATCTAGAAATGTATTGCGATTTTGGTCTGATATTTAGTTTACTTAGTAATTAGAAGAGACATTGTTCAAAATTTTCATATAAACAACTTACGGAGACTTTTTTTTACGATTGGCCTGTGTGATTTAGTGGTTCAGATGTTGGACTTGATTGCATGAGGTCCCGGGTTCGATTTCCGGGTCGGGCAACAAAAAGAAAATTTAGGTTTTTCCAATTAAAAAAAATGTAGCTCAGGATTGGATATGTGCCCGGTTGGCAAAAGCCTTACTTATCACATCGTGGAACCTAGTGTCTTCGTGGATGCCCTAGTTGTGCCCTCGCTTACTGCTTCAGAGATATGGGCGTGAAGATACTACCTACTATATTGGAAGGCAAACAAGCACACGAAATTCCTGTTGGCAAGAAATTCACGCCGTCTAGAGACACTTACCTGAGACCGGGATGTTAGGCCTTAAGCAAAAGTAAGTTTAACGGCTACCCTATCCTCCAAACTGGAACACGTTAATGGCAAGCGCTGACGTTATGGAGCGCCCTAAACTCATGGCACGCCTGAAAAAAAGCTTATCTCAGTCCGATCATAATTTCTTAAGACCACTTTTTGACCTATTGACTTTGTAACCCTTGAAATTCGAAAAGGTTTGTATTATATTCTACCCCTCAAGCATAACTAATTCACATTGCAAGGTGTGTCATTTATATTTCTGTATCAATCATAAATCACATAGCATTTTGACAAAAAAGGGACTTTTTAGCATAACCCACTCCAATAGCCGGAAGCCATATGCTTACAAATATTTAAAAGTGGTTCGCCTACGGATAATTTTTTCGGCGACCTTTTTTGTAATCTGAATTTATTTAATAGTAACTTAGTATTGGACCCTTTTTTGGTTTGACAAAGAACGCCACGGACCCGGACAGATTAACATCCACAATGTCGGCCATTTTTTCTTGTCCCCAAATAACCTTTTTTGTTATTTTCGTGACAAGGACATTAGTAATAGTAATAGGGAGGCCCATAATGCAATTAATTTTCATATTTTGGGTATAACCGCCTCGTTGGTTGAGTGGCTAGCGTACATGCCTAACTACATCGGCCACCCGCGAGGCTCGGGTTCGACTCCCGACGGGGGCAGGCATTTGTGTCTGCGTTCCGAGTCTGGGTGTTTATTAAATATGCTCTGGTATCTATTTAAAAATTTCTATGTATTAGAATCGTTGACTAACATCCATAACATAAGCATATAATTTGATAACTTTGGGGTTAGATTCAATTTGTGTAACTTGTCCAGGAAAAAAAAAGAAAAAAAAAACGCAAACTTTATTTTTTAAACTTTTTTTTAAATCTGTGCAAAAGACACATTCTGACCTTATCCTATAATAACTTAATGATATATTTGTGATATCTGCATAGAAATACGTATATAAGTACCTTAACATATTAAGTAAGCATCCATACATTTTAATAGTGCATATACTCGCATTAATCTGTCAAATATCCCTCTCAAGAATCGAATCCGCGCCTTTCGAATTTTCGATAGAGTGAAATGGACGCTAAACTTTTCCCATTTTTGTACCTGTACTTTTCTACTAACCTACAAAGCCTAATTCGACTCTTCTAGAATGTTTTTTTTTATGACATTAAAAGGAAAAAACAAAAGTATCTTCACGCCCTTATCCCCGAAGAGCACTACCAGGGTACCCACGACCAGCCGAAGATACTAAGTCCCACAATGTGATAGGTGGCAAGCCTATCGCCAACCGGGCACATATCCTATCCCGAGCAACATTTTTTTTTAGAAAATTGGAAAAACCCAATTTTCTTTTTGTTGCCCGACCCGGGATTCGAACCCGGGACCTCATGCAGTCAAGTCCAACAACTGAACCGCTAGACCACAGAGGCGAAAACAAGCTGACTAAATTTATAATGGTAAGAAATTCACGCCGCCTAGAGATGCCAATCTGAGTAACGTTAGACCCCGAGCAAAAGTAGGTAATCTACCGGCTTACTTAAATTCCGATTCGAAACGCGACAACGGCAAGCACTGACGTTATAGTGACAAGAATAGGTAAGGCTGTGGTAGCAATCTGGGCGAGTCGTTGTGAAACTGATGATGGTGGTGTGATAGCTCATCAAGAAGATCTAGTAAGATATCACGATGTCATGCACTGTAAGACCATGCTCGCTTTTTTCGAGCTACCTAGTAGGAAGGTCTAATTTGCAAATCTTCGGAACAATACGGGGAAAAATTGTCAAATTCACTTAAAATGTTGTGTCTGTTTTGTATAATACGAGTACAAATTCTTTTACGTCATTTAATTTAATTTTTGTTTGAAAACAGTAAAGAGATTAATATTATTGATTAGTTTTACTAATTGACAGAAATAATAAAGGACAAAATGCAAACACTCGTGAGTGGAAAGCCTCCACTCCAGCTTTTAACTCTCTATCTCAGCAAAATCACATAGTGACATCTTTCCGTAGCAACATGAAAGAAGGATGGATAAATAAACACAGTTTATTGGTATTAAGTTTTAAAATATTAGTATAGGTTAAAAATTTGCTAATAAACAAGTGATCCCAAGAGCCCTCAAAATCGTCTAAATATTGGAAATAGAATTAAATGCATTAGTTTCATACAATAAGCTCTGAACAAAATAAAAACTCTGATCACAAAAGCCTGTATTTATCGTTACTCATATTATAAATGTGTAAAACCATTTAAATGGGAAAGTATCAATAGACGACTGTTTCTTTATGCTATGGTGAACCATCTTGGCCGTGATGTTTCACGCGCATTTTATTTGAAATCCATAAATACGTCAATTCATACTTCCACGGAAATCAAACTTTATTTTTAGGAATTATAGAGCTCAAAATTCAATGATTTAATATTTTTATTGCATAAAATTATACCAAGAGAGTTT
This sequence comes from Calephelis virginiensis, assembly GCA_002245475.1. NCBI lineage: Eukaryota > Metazoa > Arthropoda > Insecta > Lepidoptera > Riodinidae > Calephelis > Calephelis virginiensis. The sequence continues at coordinate 140,949 of NJDC01003070.1, forward strand.
GTACTTTAACTTAATTGTAATAGAGTTTAATTTAGAGATTGAAAAAATATTTGCTTCTGTTATAAAGAGGCTTTCATAGGCTGCCAAAGGTTCGTGTATTGTTGATAATCATTGAAGCAAACACTTGTTATTTTAAGAGATCATCCAACCTTAAGGCTTTACATTGAGATTCTTTTCAAGATTGAGTATAATGTATTATTTATAGGACACACTTGGAAGGCATATTCGGGGCCAATATGTATTGTTGAGGATTTGGGAAGAATTTTGTCGGGAAGTAATTGTTCTGTTTGTACGTCATCAATCAATTCCGATTTTGTATGTATCCTACAAAACCTGGTGTGCTTAAAACCATAATCATATAATTCGCGATTTCCATCTTTACCAATACAAAAGTGGCGGCCATTTTTTGTTACGGAATGAGACAACTCCATCACTGCTTGTCTACCTAGTACTACAGATTACTGGTTTATTTCACCGGTGCAGTCAGTCATAAACAGGTTATAGTACCGTGCAGCAGCAGATCTATTTCTGGGGCTATGATATAAATGTGCGCCAGAAACATCCACGGTGTATAAAGGCAAACTTCGTCTTTTATAACTTAAAGAATTGTCTGCTTGTTCGATATCTTGTAAAATAAAAAGTCCTCAAAACATTTGCACCTGCAAATTCTAACCATTGTATCTTTCGAAAACCCGCCCACAGTTTTTACCACTAACTCATCTGTTTGAAGTGATTAAAGAACCATTCAATTAGTTTTATTGTTCGAAAGGGCGGTATTAGGAGCTTTTATCATATTTTTACTTATTAAAAGCTACGAAATTTTATGGAAGCTTTTAATTATAAAACTGTAAATATTTATTTAATGTGTTTCAATTGGTTAAATTTGTGGGCTGAGATTGGGAACTAATGAAAAATAGACTGCGCGCCAAGCTGTGTATATTTGTATGTATGTTCTATGCTACCATAACTTATGACTTTAATAAGTTGTAGCGTAGAAATGTGTTAAAATTTAGAGGGATCCTTTAGGGTTATTCTGAGGGTTCGTATCTGAGGAACTGAGTATTGATTCCTAAACTTAATAATTTTAAAATAGAATGTTCGTATGCTAATGGCTCAAGATATTAATAAGTTCTGAAGTGGTAGTTATGAAATGTTTTGTACAAATTGTAATTTTGCGAGAAAAAATACACCATCCCTGACCTTGACCGCCTCGTTGGCCGATTGGCTAGCGTAAACGCCTAACTACGCCGAACTACCGCGAGGCTCGGGTTCGATTCCCGACGGGGGCAGGCATTTGTGTGATGAACATTTAGATGTCTGCATTTCCGGGTCTGGGTGTTTATTAAATTTATTCTAGTATCTATTTAAGTATTTCTATGTATTAGAATCGTTGACTAACACCCATAACACAAGCATATAATTTGCTTACTATGGGGTTAGATTCAATTGGTGTGACTTGTCCAGAGATATTTATTTATTTTATTTATCCCATGCTAAAAAAAGTAGCTGCATATTAAGAAAGGATTTTATTCTGACAAATTAAAGATTCACAAAGAACCTAGGAGAATATTAAAAGTACATGTAATAAATTAGACCACTTCGTTAGCGCTCACTCCTAGCTATATTGTACTTTCATCAGGCTCACGTTTGATTCCCGACAGATGTGGTTCTGAGTATTTATAAAACTTATTAAGTACAACGCAAGAACATATATGTATTTATCTCGTTAACTTATAACCGTGTAACAACCGTGTAACAATAATTTTCAATTTGCCAAGTTTAGATTAATTTGAATTGATAAAACAGATGTGTTCACTACACATTTCCATTGTTAATTTATTTTTTAGAATTACACAAAAGCTAGGTAAACGGTTAATGCTATTTTTCAATTGTTAATAAAAACATAAGTATCTTCACGCCCATATCCACAAAGGGGTAGGCAGAGGTACAACCAAGGCACCCCCGACTAGCCAAAGATACTAAGTCCCACAATGTGATAGGTGGCAAGCCTATTTTTTTATTATTAGAAAATTGGAAAAATCCAATTTTCTTTTTGTTGGCCGACCCGGGATTCGAACCCGGGACCTCATGCAGTCAAGTCCAGCACCCGGACCGCTAGACCACAGAGGCGATAAACATCCTAATAAAAATGTCTCCTTTTACTGTTCCTGTCTTTTACTGTCGATAGGTTATATGAAATTGAACGTAAGAAATAATTGCAAACTGAACTGCGGAAATATTAAACAAGGGTCGAACATTCTTATTTAGCACACTATACGTCCGCCTACATTATTAATCAAACAAATTGGCGGCATTCCCCGAACTCGTAACAAACCAAATACTGTAAGATGTTCAGTTCCCCGCCCTAGGTATAGAACGCCCCGCCCTAAAACGCCCGGTGCGAGACTCGACGCACCGACATTAGAGGCCTTGTTAATTGGTCAGTCTATTATCTATTTGTAATATTATTATTGTTATTCTCCATTTTTTGATATTCGTGATTTTTAAGAATTTATGTTGTATATCTACTTTGTATTGTTGATTTTTGTAATCAGGTTTGCTGTAAGAAAACCCTATACGGAGCTTTTTCTCTTTGTAAGTTTATTATTATTTATAATTTGTTTGTAATAAACGTGTATAATGAAATTGATAACATTAAATTGTTGATTCTTCATATATACACATGTACAAGTTCCGAAATAAGGTATCCCGATAAAAGGTATCAGTTTTATTGATCTAGAAATTTCACAAGTAAAAATGACCAGTGTCACTCGGTTGCGCGATGTATAACAGTACAGCGCCATCTTTTATCAATACTAGCGTTTAACAACACATTAATACGCAAAAATAGTTAGGAATAGTGTTCTAGTAGGTACTTATTGTTCTCACAATAAGCGTACATATATACTCGTATTTCATACTAGGTCAAACTTTGTATTTGTCAAGCGATATTAACAGCTACTTACTATCTGTATTAAAAAAAGCACTGTTTTCTCGTTTTCTCTGCTTTTTTTACTATTTTCCTTCTCATATAAAACTTCTTCTGACGATAACTAAGGCAACAAAAAGAGAATTAGCAAAATTGGTTCATTTTTTCAATCGTGACGCGATGACCAAGTTTTGACCATTTTTATTTATAAGACTAACTAACCTGGCAAACTTCGTATCGCTTAACATTAACACTTACTAAATATTTGTAAATAAAAAATTAAAGTGTCGTTTTCTGTAGTTTCCCTGCAATTTTCCACGTATTCCTCTTCACAGGAACTTTCTAAATTAATATAAAATTTAAAAATCTATTTTAAGCTAAATATTACTAAATTATGCTTGACTTATAAAAGTGAAAACTCTCATTTGAAAGAAATGAGTATGATAATAATGTTGTGTTAATATTTAGAATACTTATAACTAGTAACACATTTGACTAACATTCCTTTGCATATCATATTATGACGATGTGTGCTACATATTTTTTCAAAATTTTAAAGTTTTTAAACTTTCAGGTAAGCAATGTACTTTAGTTTGTATGTATGGACTGCAAAAAAAGGCAATAAACAAATTAGAAAAGTGTTCAATGACTAAGCGTTTATATTTGAAACGTTCTATGTCCGCCTACATTATTAATCAAACAAATTGGTGGCATTCCCCGAGCTCGTTACAAACCAAACACTATAAGCTGTTCAGTTCCCCGCCCTAGGTATTGAGCGCCCCGCCCTAAAACGCCCGGCGCGAGACTCGAAGTGTCGAGTTTGACGCGCAAAAGTTAGGAATGTATTTCTAAATCTAATGTTATTTTCTTTGTAATCGTTAAGGAAGTACCGGATGAAAATATTTTTAAATTCAACGGACATGAATGTACATTGATATTTTACAAACGAACGAGATTCAACAATATTTGTATATTGCTATATTTGTATATAATATTTGTACAATGTACCAAAGTCCCTCAAATCATATAAAAAAAACAAGCAAGTTTGTCAATTATCTTATCCTGTAGCATGTAACACGATAATGACGAGCACTGACGTTGTGTTAAGTAGTATGATACTATTCTATCAAGATGCTGCACAGCACTTGACCACATGGATGTGAGTTATGAGTGACTGCCCTTATAAAATAATCAAAAATTTAATTTATTATATCAGACACTTATTTTATTCCACAACTTCCAGCAAGCGTTTTTGTTTGACCTCGTTCACTTGTTTCTAGCTTTATGGCGTTTAATCATTTGCTCTATATGTGGGTTGACGATATTAATAAAAAAACCTTAAAGGTTGACCGCTGAAGCAAGTACCGTTAAACACCATATTGATTGACATAATACATGACAGCTTTAACAAAAAACCCTCAATACTCTCGTCAGGGTCTTCATGTTTCTTGCTAAACAATGATAGTTCTTATCTGATCCATCTTGGTATGAATAGCGAGATCTTATCAGAAGATCTCGAGAGGGTCTTTTAATCTTATACGGGTCCAAACAATGGATGAAGCACGTGAAGAACCATTCAAGTTGAGTAAATTGGACGCTTACTTTGTAGTATTTTTATTGTATTAATGATGTCCATAGACTATGTCTGGATAATGAAATATGTGACCGTATGTATTTGGTATTGACAAGTTATTTACAATTCTCTCTATTGCTTTTAATTGACAGGAGACATGATAGCATGGATAATTTAAAAGTGCAAGTACTTTAATTAGCGAAACTGGTAGATCTATAAAAAAAAAACTTTGGGAGTGCCGGCAGAAGTGAAAACTTGAATATTAACGTTGTACATTTTAGATATTTTGGAATGGTTACCGAATTATTTTGCACCAATTAATTTAATTATCAGTATAAAAGTACCATCACTTATGTGGTAGAATACAATAGGTATTCATTTATTGCGCTATCGTACACAAACATGACAACACGAACATTCGCGCAAGTGCCCTGCGCCGTCTTATTCGCGCAAGCGGCCTGGGATAGGGTCAAGTGTCATGACGCGAGCTTAGAAGTTTTTACCTATTCCAAAGTACGCAATTCTGCTAAATAAGTTTTCACTTCAAAAATTGTGAAAACGTAAAAGATTTTTTTTTCTCTTGCTACCGAAAGTTCAAGAAGAATCAACGAAGGACTCTGTGTAATAGATGATTTATCTATTCGTAGAAATAGTTATACTTTTTAACGTCGGCACTTGGTGGGATTCCACAGTATACACATGTTATTAAATTACGTCTGCATTTTTCCGCAATATACTTTTTGCTATACCTAATCTAATCAGTTTCAATGTTAACAGCATAGTCGGGGAACTGCAACTAAAATTAAATATGAAAATCTATTTAATTTTAAAGAAATCTATTTAATTGTAACAGTAAGTATATAACATGTGATACAAAGTGTTAAATAATGTGCATTGTGGAAAAATACAAGTGATATTTAATAAATAATTATTTTGATTTATAATTTTTTATAAAACGGGAAAAATGCAGCTGTTCTTAAGTTTAGTAACAATAATGATTTCACAATTCTTACTCAATTTAAGTTTGATGTTCCCATTATTACTTATTAAATAAGTGATATTTACGCTAAATATAACACACAAAAAGGATTCTACGAACCGACAAACATTTTCATGGCTATTATAGATAATTTTGGAACCTTTGTCATTTTTAATAGCGGACATTTGCACAATATACAGGCTGATTCTTATTAAGTACAGAATAGTTCCAAAAAAACAGTCATATTATTTTAAATAAAATAGTCTATGTGTAAAATATGCAATATCTTGACAAGTACCTGTAATTTCTGATAATCAAAAACTAGATATTTGCGTATTACTCGAAAAACCTTCATGTTATGGCTAAGAGCAATACGTAAAAGAAACAAAGTTTGCAAAAACGTAAAAATACCTGTACACTAATTTAAAAAAAAAATTGTTATTTATTATATTTGACCACCGCGTTTGTCGAGTGGCTAGCGTACAAGACTAACTACACCGAAAAGCCGCGAGGCTCTAGTTCGATTCCCGACGTGGGCAGGCATTTGTCTGATGAACATTTAGATGGCTGCATTTCCGGGTTTTGGTGTTTATTAAATTTGTTCTGGTATCTATTTAACTATTTCTATGTATTAGAATCGTTGACTAAAACCCATAACACAAGCATATAATTTGCTTACTTTGGGGTTAGATTCAATTTGTGTAACTTGTCCAGAGATATTTATTTATTTATTTCAAGAATTGTTTGTTTATTTAATTGTAATAAAATAAAATGAATGGGGTGTCAAGGAATTAGTTTATCCCCGACGAAATCTCGGAGCTTAGCTAATCTAATACAATGTAATTTATCCAACATAAATCGAGGATTTTCTTTATTGGTATTTTTCAGGGCACACTGTATATAAAGTCAAACACAAAACGAACAAAGGACAATTTAATATACCCCTTAGCAGTTAAAATGGAGACAAATTTGCTTTTAAAATGTCATTCAGCGCGTTGAGAGTATTCAAGCCAAAAATCGCATCAAAAATATGAGTTTGAATAAAAAAAACTTGTACAAAAAATCAAATCATTCAAAGATTGCTTGTGACTACGAAGTCAAAAGTTTAAAAGTTACTAAGGCAAGAGATCTAAGATTTAGGTTTGAGTAAACCAGCATAATTGTTTTGGCATTGGCTTAATATTTTTATTGTCTAAATATGCAAATAAGACAGACTTCCTGATAATATCTTCACGCTCGTATCCCTGCAGAGGTACAACCAAGGCACCTATGATTGGTCGAAAGCACTTAGTTCCACTATGTGTTCGGTGGAAAACCTATAGCCAACCTTTTTCCAAATTCAAGTTCCGGACAACTTTGTTTTTATTCCAAAACTGAATAAAACATTTCCAGTTAACGGACATGGCATTCGAACTCAGGACCTCATGTAGTCAATGCCAACACCGCACCACTAGATAATAGAGGCGACTGCCTGAAATTAAGAAATTCCAGCCACCTATAGACAAAAGGTTAGTGTGTTGCCAACATTCGGCTGGAGTGTCAAGCCCCTTGTGTAAGTTTTCCGGCTGCCTTTTACACTAGAACACCACAACAGTGTACCCAGATGTTAGTAGCTACCATTACTGGTTCTTACCCTTGAAAAACTCTATTCTCTCGGCTGACTGACAAAAACTCTCAACTATTTTAGTAAAATTTAAATATTTTCTACTTCAAAAAATGTAAAGTTTAAAATCCGAGTGATTTGGTTGTGAAATATTATTCTACGTTTTTCCGGGTACCTACATTCATTCACATTCGTGGAATAATTAGTAATTCATATTTACTAATACTTAGCATTATTAGTAAGGACTACAATGAATTTTTATACTATAGAGAATCATGTGGTTCTAATAAAAATTGTAAAGCTAGGAGTCATAAACAAGATAAGCTCGTACATGTCCTACGAGTTTTTTGATGGGTCACATAAACAAAACTAACAAGTACATGGTAAGAGACAACTGTGGCTTTTAGACACCATATATATATATGTTACAGGTCACTGTCCTGCGGTCGGGATGTTAGATGCAAGTCTAGCGGCTACCCTATCCTCCGGTTCTCAGCATGACAGAGTCGTTGTTGCGACTGGGATAGGTAACGCGGTGGATCTCTACCCGGGTAAGTTGCTCCATAGAACTCTACCACCAGTGGTCTCGTTGGTACTGACTTAGATTTCAACCAGTGCTTGGCTCTAATGAGCTACCTAAAAGAGAGCTAGATAGTATATTATACTCAGCGGACCAGGACCAACACGAGAAAGTACAATGTATTTGATTCGCTAGCAGAGTTTTTAAGCTTTCGGTTCACTAGTTTCTGTTGTAATAATTAAGGACGCGTTTTCATGTTCGTATTGTATTTTAATACATTCCATTTAAAATATGAGTTGATTAACGATGGATATACAATATAAGTACATGCTATTAACATCTGCTTATAAGCTGTGAAAACATCTCTTTTCATCTTCCGCTCAATATCTCCGAAGATATGCTCCATTGATAATGATTGTCAAATTCCATATGACTATTCTTACGCTCAGATGACTTTCTGCGCAAAACATAAATGCTTATATTTCAATAGAAACTCGTCTTTTGGAGGCAAAATTCGCGACAAAAGGAAGCAGGATAAGGGATCATATTTATTTCATAATAAATGACAATTATCGTAAATTGATTTCTGCTTCAACAATACCTGCGCGAGCGCACCTAACCAAACATTGGCCAAAACGGATAGTCCGATGTCATTGTGAGGATTTAACGGGATAAAAGGCGTCTATGTTAAGTTTTGTATTTTGTATGAGAGGTTTGTATGAATTGTGTTAAATACAAATATTATGTATAAATTTCTTGAAATTTGTGTGTTGATGTTATAAACCTTAAAGCATATTTGTTTGTTTGTCTTATAAGTTCAATTTATAAATAAATTGGTTTATATGATTGGGCTAATGTTAGGTTAGGGATGAAAAAGTGGTTTCAGGTTTTTTGTTGGTAAATAAATATTAAGGAATTCAATTTAATACACTACGGCTTTTATATTAAACTTAGGATTCTAATAACTAAAATAATAAATTAATAATGTGATTACTACTATGATATATAAAATCTATGATAAATAATATGATACCCCCGTGTTGGTCCGGGCTCCCCCGTGTTAGTCCAGGCTCCTTTGTAGAATAGACCATCTGCCTTCCTTGCCAGGCAGTTCATAAAAGGCGAACATAGAGTCACCATCACTAACACCGTGACATCTGACTAGGTGGTAGAATTTAGCAGCGACTCGCCCGGATTGGTACCACCGCCTTACCTATTCCTGCCGCCATAACGTCATGACGTGTTCCGGTTCGGAGGTTAAGGAAGCCGGTAAACTTGCTGTTGCTCGAAGCCTAACATCCCGGCCTCAAGTTGGCAATGCACCATTACCACCTTTGGTGTCTCTAGGCGGCGTGAATTTCTTAACATCAGGAAATACGTCTGCTTGTTTGCCTTCCAATATCATTTAAAAAAAAACATTTTATCATATTTCATTAATAACTTTTTAACAAAAATTGAAACAATTTTAATGTAAATTAAATTATTACAAAAAAATTACTTCCTATAATATACTTACATTATTCATCGTTGACTTTGGTAGAACTTCATTGGGAATCCTATTATGTTATATTATAATATATAAATGCGAAAGTTTGTCTGTTTGTTTGTTACTCCTTCACGCAAAAACTGCTGAACTGATTTTTATGAAATTTGGTACACACATTGGGGGTAGCTTGGATTAACACATAGGACAGTTTTTATCCCGAAATAATGTGTCTGTGAGACCACGCGGGCAACGCCACGGCCAACAGCTAGTATTTTATAAAACTTGTGCAAGTTTACTAAACGTATCAAAACATAAAGTAATAAGTAAACGAATTTGGTAGAGTACACATACTATAAAAAAAATCTGGCCTCACTACGTAAATCATAGCGAATGAGCAAGAAATAGCTTAATACTAGCTGCTACCTGCGGCTTCGCCCGCGTTTTCACAGAAACCCGGTGTGCGATCGGGATTAAAAATAGCCTATATGTTAATCCAGGTCACAATCTATCTGTCTTCCAAATTTCAGACAAATCCGTTCAGCCATTCGAGCGTGAAAGAGTAACAAACATCCATACATCGATAATTACAAACTTTCGCATTTATAATATTAATAGGATAGGATAGGATAAGAACACTTGAAAAGTTTTTATCTTTGATTTGTTCCAAATGAAGTATATAATGACAAATACATATAATATTACTATTAAAATTTTAAAAAGCAAAATATTTGAAAAGTTTGTTTTAAATTTTAACGTAAAAAATAAAAGTTTTTTTTTCAAGCGAATACATTTATCTATAATAATTGTAATACATACATACATACATATCTTCACGCCAAGTCCCTTACGGGGTAGGCAGAGAGTATCGAGTGCCAGACCTCACGATCCTGACAAACCTGTCTTGCTTCCTTCACATTCATAACCCTTTTCATACAAACACGCCGGTTTCAGAGACTCTTGACACCACCCTCGGATAATATCCGATTGATCTAATCGTGAAATGTCAGCCTTTGTCTCTCCGGGTACCTACATCCATCCACATTCGCATTATATATCTGCTTTGTCAATCATTCATCTGTCATTCTTTCCACATGACCGAACCAGCGGAGCATGCCCTTTCGCATTTTAACACCAACACTTTCTTTCAATCCCACTCTTTC
>NJDC01003070.1:178044-210608 GCA_002245475.1 Calephelis virginiensis
GAGCTAGGGTAACGCCTAACTTAAGCAAGAGATTTACACATCCAGTTTCTGATTAGCAACGGATCATTAACATTTTTTGGTGACCTTCAGGCGGTTTCTTTTCTGATGGCCCTAAATTATGAAATGACCTCTGTGGTCTAATTGTGTAAAAAAGAGATTGTTATTAAACTTAATGAAGCCAAGATTTCGTGTAGTCAACTTGAGGTCTCGTGTGTGATTCCCGGGTCAGGTAACACAAAAACATGTTGTTTCAATTTTCTAATAAAAAAATAGGCGCTCGTTTGGTGACAGGCAAGCTACCTAACACATTATGGGACTAAGTACTAAGTACCTACCTCTCAAGGGATGCGGGCGTGAAGATACCCACTTACTTTTGCCTTAAATTCTCAACATAGTAGGTAGGTCTGTGTAAATATGAAATATCAGATTCATTGACTAGCAAAGTTCAGCTAAAGTTCCTTGTATTATGTGCTTTTCGTGCTGGCCGTAATTTAGTTTAAATTGAAAGTCAATAAACGAATTATGTTAATCAAGAGCTCTAACAACCTATCCTTAGATTGGCAACGCGCCCTAAATATATTTGGTGTCCAAAAGTGAAGTGTTTGTCTTATAAAAAAAATGCCTGTTTTTTTTTAATCTAAATTATAAGGGACTTTTACCCTGCAGGGCATGCCAGTCCCATTTCATGCAAATTATAAATAAATTAATACTAGCTTATCCTACTTAACACCTAACATTAAAACATATTAAATAAATCAGTTGCGGCTGCGCTTGTTGGTTGAGATAGAATATCTATAAATGCTCCAACATTCATTACATTAATATTGTATGTATTGATGAAAGTTTTCATTAGATCACGATTCCTGACACACTCCATCAACAAATGTTGCACATCCTCCACAATGTTACAAACTTCACAATTTCACTTTGTAAAAGTTCTTATAAAAAGTTAGTTAACTGTTGTTATAAGAATTATGTTAAGTAATTATGTAAGTTTTGTATATTTTACATTTCTGATAAGACTCTTTGTTGCGTTTTTACACAAAAAACTCAATCTCTAATATTATTAACATAGACTACATTAATTTTTAACTTAAGTAGACATTATATTCTTGATCACACTATAATACAGACTATAAACTGACTCTAAAGCATAGAACACTTTTCTGCATTTTTTTACATGTTGTATGGATATTTTGTGTACAACAAAGGATTAAATAAGCTTGTCTGGTTATTTTAAAACTGGCACATATTATTCAATAATGCAAACATATATTGCTTTACTTGTTTTTTTCATAGGCTAGGTGAATACTGCTGACCATCATTGGTTAAATTTTTAATGTAATATTAGAATAAGTTAAGTAATATTAGTAATATTAAAGTAATATTAGAATATACCCATTAAGGTAAAGTCTTAATTTTGACTTAGCTAACCCTTTGCTATATAATTAATTTATGATTATGCATACAAATTGAACGCGTAAATGCTCAAGGCATTGACTTTTTCATGTTGTGAGATAGTGAAGAAGCAGGCAATTTTTCTGTTGATAAGAGAGAGGCGAAAGTTAACTAAACCCATGATGGAAGTTACTGGTGCGTTGCTATATTATCAATATTGGCTTTAAGAAATAAGTAAGTAGTAACAATCGGGACGAGAAGCTACACTGCGAACTTGGACCTAGACCAAACTAGTTATACTAAGAAGCTGATTAATATGCAAGATATAAGAAACAATTTGGAAAACATAATAATTAAACAAATTCGTAGTAAACATATCTTTATTAAGATTCAGAGATCAAATGAAAGTCTTGGCATGCTTAATAATATCAGTCTACGAAATGGCTTGAACATATTTACAATATTTGGCTTACATACTAATTAAAAGGTATCTATAAAATTGTTTATAAAATAAGCCTTATACATACAAAGCATTTTGGTTATATTTACAACAAAACATTAGAAGATTGGCAAAGTTTCCCAGCAAAATACTAGTATAATGAAGTTATATAAAAGAAAAGAAACTTAAATCAAAAATACCTATAACTAGTTAAAGCTTTTACGTGAATCATTATGAATAACTTAAAAGTAACTTGTTAAATAACTTAAACTTAGTTAATAATTAGGGATAGACAACAATAGTTAATGACATATCGATTCATTAGAAATTTGAATTGATAAAAATCAAATACAGTTTATTATTACTAACTTCATATGCTAATAATTTATTTTTAATTATACAATTTGTAAAATGTTAATAGTAGTGATTAACTAAAAACACATGTTATTACCATGCAAAATAAAGTTCGAAGGGTACTTAATGTATGTATGTTTTGAATAATATTCTCAGTTTATAAAACAAAATCTTTACATCTTTAAAGTTAGGAAAAATACTATTACAAATTATTTCACATTTGTATACTAATTTTCAGGAATCTGATGTTTATTCTAATATATAGATCTACATTAGAGAAGGCACATTGAATTAGAATTATCTTTTAGATATCTTAATCTAGTTAAAGCTTCAGTGTGTACCACAATATCACAGATGTTTATCTTACTAACTAATGGAAGACATAAAGATTGAAATATTATTGTACTTCAGATGTAGTTGAAAGGTGGAAAGGTGCAATAATAATTACAGTGCAGTCGACTTTAAAGCTGTCTACCAAAACACGACGGATAATTTCTATGGTTATCAAACTATATTATATGAATAAGATGCAACATTTTCAATTAAAATTTAGTTAATTGAATTTTAAATTTCGAATGAAAACATTGTATCTAATTCATGACACTAATTCTAATGGAAGACATTGGAGTGTTTATCATACACTAAATCTAATGTTGGAAGACTCGATTTTGTTTTCACTGCATTATTACCGAATTACGCAAATTAATTAACACTAATAGCAAAGTTTACAGTACCTACAATTAGCATTGTTGGCAGCGTAACAGATTTCCCGGACTTCATTGGCCATATTTTCATTAACTTCTTGATCTTCTGTAAGTTTAAATCTGTTTAAATTGAGGATATTTTGATTTTCCATATTATCGTTTTCTTCAATAGGTGCTGGTTTTACAGGTTCAACTGGGTATAGGTATTTAGAAAACGGTACCAAAACAGGCTCATTAGTATAAGCAGTTTCATATGATGGCAGGTCAGTACGTGGTGGCGTATTAGATATGAGGTCTCCAAACTTCGACCAGCATTTGTTTAAATTAATTCTTGCAGAACTTGACACTTTCCGTGGAAGCCGAGTTTTTGAGCTCTGGAAAGAGGAAAGAAGTTTATTAGAAAAACAAGCACATGAATCTTCTTTGATTGGTACAAACTAATTTCTTTTAGACGTTTTTATTACGTTACTAATGCTACAAAATAATCATTGAAAATCTATTTAGTTACGAAATCAAAAGAGGTTATTTTTAAAGTTTGTTAAATATATAAAACCTTACCTGTCGATTTAAGAGCTTCATCCATGGCGAACGAGGCTGAGCCTCCTTTTGTGGGGATGGTGAAGATTCTTTAGCAAGACACATGATTTACTATTGCTACAAATGCTACGAACTTACGTCTACGTATTTACAGAGTCGCGAGAGAAGCGACACGCACTCACGAGGGCTACGTAGGGAATGATTGATTCAGGAAGGGAGAGGCGCTTTTTATAGTGGGTCCGGGGCTTAAGCGTGCGCGCGTGTTTCCAGGGCGAATCCAAAGCGCGCGCGCAGCACGCGAGTTGTAGCGCGCGCCTACAATACTGGTTTTTACAAATACTTCTACGAATAGAGGCTTTGACGTGCCGCGACTTAGAAGTTTGAATTGTCAAAGACTCATTTGAGATTCTAAACATATTATTGGATGTCAATCTGTATAGTTTCTATTCGAATACATGTTTGATTAGTCCATTCTTATTCTGTGGGTTTTGTTTTGTTGATGGTTTGATATCTACATAAGATTCTTTAGGAATGAGTTAACTAACAAAATATAATACTTTGAAAGTGATAATCATATAAAGATTACGGAAAACATCATCCTGGAGTTAATCGCACAACACCTTTGTGGAATCAGTAACCGAGGGCGGTATTCCCAAACAAGTATGACCTTCAAGAAAAGAGCGTACTCATTCCTTAAAGGTCAACAAGGCATCTGTGATAGTCCTGGTGTTGCGGATGCCCATGGGCGGCGGTGATCACTTTCTATCAGGTGACCCACTTGCTCGTTTGCGTCCTCTTGTATATAAAAAAACCCAGTGAAAGATAAGTTTTGGCTTTTATATCTTGCTTCTTCACTCTATCCAGTGTCGAGAATTTTTAAGTACATATTTAGAAGAGGTTTTCTCTAGATTTTATTTCTGGCATCGTATTACTAAAGTACTATTATAGACTTTACCTTTGGTAACACTCTGTCTAGTAATCTATGTAGCGTTCATACGTTTTACGCATCTCTGTCGCCATAGCGTCTGTACTCACAATTGTCGTGTTCCTTCTTGGAAGTGACTGTAGCCTTAGAGTTGCACATGTGGCCTAGGATTCTGACTATATGTTAAAGACATAATAGTATTATTTACAGTGTCTAAAGGGGATGTCTTTTAACACTAGGAAACCCGTCTGTTTGTTCATCACATAAAAAGGCAATTTGTTCACCATAATAATAGTCCTTAGGTCTGTGTGTGATGTGGCTGTGCCAGTGACGAATTTATACATATAGTAAAGATGTTGTGTCGGTGTATTTTGAAGATATTTTAGAAAAGATATTTGCATGGGTCACTACGATTTCAAAATCGAAAACAATTTCAAATTATTGATTGTTCTACTACGTTATTATATTTATTTTTTTGTTGAGTTAATCAATTCAATGTATTAGTATTTTTGACTAGCACCCGTACCAAAAGCATATAATTTAATTAATTTAGAGTTGGCGATAGGCTTGCCACATATCACATTGTGTCTTCGGCTAGTAGTGGGTGCCCTGGTTGTGCCTCTGCTTACCACTTTGGGTATGGGTGTTAAAATACTTACTTTTACTGACTAAAGCACGGGTTAGATCAATTTGAGTAATCTATCCAGGGTTAATAATTTATTTACTTTAAACTTTAACAAACTCAGCAAGTAATAACAAAACGCCAAAAACGTAATATATATTTGTTAGTAAGTACTTCAAAGTATCCTAGCCCTGTAGATCATCGCCTTCATCTATTCATTTATGCAAATATTGTACAATTTTCTCCAGATAATGTAAAAGGAAACGACTAGCTAGCTTCCCAACGTCGTTTAATACCCTGGAACGCACTATGCATATATTTGCATGGGCTACGACCGCCATATGTTTATTATGCTGCAGGCATTTCTTTAGAATAAACAAGACTATCTATGAATCACAGCTAGCAGCTGGCGGAATAGATAGGTTCCGCTGGATCATAACAAGGCTTCCTGTGATTAAATCAGCGTTCCAACGCTCGCAAATTACGTAGAAATTGCAGATAAATCATTCTTCCACCAATAATGCTTAGGGTACATTCAAGACTTAGATTTATCTGTGACACTATTTAGACTAACACAAATGGCGTAGGGATGTGATGAATCCTGCGCTGTCTAACGGTGCAATCATTTCATGTTTATAGATTACTAGCGGCCCGCCGCGGCTTCGCATGGGTATAACATATACATATAAACTATCCTATTCAATCACTTTATCCATTTAAAAAAAAACATTCAAATCCGTAACATAGTTTGAAAGATTTAAGCACACAAAGGGACAAAGTGACAGAAGAAGCGACTTTGTTTTATACTATGTAGTAACTATGTAGTGATAACAAAAGTATAATACATATTATAATATTGGTTAAAAGGAAAAAGATTATTTCTTAGTACCTATTATTTAATAATTTTGCTACAGTTTTTAAATATTATTTGTTTATGTAAAATTTAAATTTGTAATTAAAAGCAAATTTATGAAAACGAATTTGCATGCCAAAAATGGTGAAATAGGCATGTACCTGCTTTTACTGCATCAAAACAACTCAATTTTAACCCTGTATTGCAAATAAATGATTAAAATTTGAATGACATAATAAATGAAAAGTGTAGAACCGCCTTTTAATACATACACACATACTTCCAACCTGCCTAGCTTCTTTCATATTTGTTACTCTTTTCATACAAACACGCTGGTTTCAAGGACTCTTGACTCCACCCTCGGAAAAGCTCTTTCTAGATATTTAGGTAGTCTATCACACACGTCTAAATTTAGCTATAAAGTTTGCAATTGTCCTGTTTTGGTTAGAGAGTAGGACAGCTGGCAGACTCTACATGCCAGTACCAGTTTGGCAATGCTTAGAGTTCAGGTCACTTAAAAGAGTAGTAAGTGACAAGGATTTCTTGTTGCCAGGAAGTCCGTCCCCTTGCACTGAATTATTAGAGAGTAAGTGTGAAATGAACATGATTGGAGTGAAATTTACAAAAAAAAATACTACTGTATCCATAAATTTATCCGTAAGATGGATGTCAAATTTGGATATATGTGGGTAACAGTTATCATTGACCAACAGCTTTGCCTCTTCATTCACGCTAACGATCATACAAACACAATGGTTTGTTTTCCACATGCTATTTAGTCATTCTCTAATAAATGGGAGTAAGATGTTTCTACCAATTTTAGTAAAGTAAAGTAAAGTATCTTCACACCCATATCCCCGAAGAGGTAGGCAGAGGTACAACCAAGGCACCCACGACTAGCCGAAGACACTTAGTCCCACAATGTGATAGGTGGCAAGCCTATCGCCAACCGGACACATTCCCAATCCCGACCAACATTTTTTTTATTAGAAAATTGGAAAAATCCAATTTTCTTTTCTTTGGCCGACCCGGGATTCGAACCCGGGACCTCATGCAGTCAAGTCCAACACCCGGACCGCTAGACCACAAAGGCGATCTACCAATTTTAAGTACAATATAGTACCACATCTATCCTCCCAGTTTTTTTTTGTTTTGGTGTCCATTGCTGATTTTCATCTTTGGACATTTTGTTGGAGCTTAAAGTAACATGGCGGGTATGATGATACTCCAAGTACTGAGTTCGACTCATTATTATATTTTACCACGCGATTCCTAAGACATTTCTCACTTCCTTAACTATTTTGTGGAACCAGTTAACGAGGGAAATATTTCCCAAGACTAGGATACATTCAAGAAAAGAGCTTCAGAAGGTCAACATTTGTGATACTTGTGGTGTTGCGAATGTCCGTGGACGAAGTGATTATAGGTGTGCCCACACTATCTTGCTATTTCTTCTGTATGTTAAAATATATTATTTCTCCATTCCCATAGTTTGAGACTTCATAATTAACATTTTAGTAGCTAAAATATTTATAGCAGTCAGATTTAATTAGTATTCAATTAATAACCACAGCGTAATAAGGAAGCTTTCTATTAATAAGATTCAAACGCAGTTGTAAAAAATATAGAACCAGTTCAACTAGTCTGTAACTTGGAATAGGCGTAAAAAATATCATCTACTTGGGAACTGCCTCGACTTACAAGTAGTCGTTGGAAGTATGTTCTATGTACAGATAACCGATTTAATGCCTTATAGATGAATACTTATTACAGAGTATAAACATTTATAAGTTTTCTTCCCATTGGTTATAACTATTACCTCAAATACACAATAAACCTCCTCCTTATTTGTAACTTTAGTCTATTACATTTTATCGAAATAATATCACATTGGTCCTTTTCATAAACATAAGAAACTTAACATTACCTTAATCAATATCTAAAAAAGTAAAGCTATGTTATGTAACTTAAAAACAACTATTTAGTACAGCTATTTTAAGTATTTATTTGTATGTATTTGGAAAAAAACTCTTTATTGTACAACAAAATCATTATAGTGTTAGATGATTGACATAAACATATTATATACCTACAAAAGGGGATTTTATCGCTAATAAGCGATCTCTTCCAAACAAGCAACATTTAAAAGACACTTAAAAATAAGGAGAAGATACAATATCTATTAATACCTTCATAACAATTCTAATTTTTTAAATCATTAATTAAGAAAGTTATCTAATATGTTACAGCAAAAATGTTCAACTTTATAAAAGTTGAAACAAAAAAAAGTATCGTTTTATCTATTTTCTTGCAAATTTCCTTAATATCTACACAAAAATCTTTCTAGTGCCTTAACGAAAAAATATTTAAATATGGGATCTCTGTGTGGTGGTGTAAATTGGTGAAGCCCTCCTTTTTAATGCAACGTATTTGACAATTATTTACTTTTTATGAAACACATTTTATTTCCATCTAAAAATACTTACATGTTGGATGCGAGCCGTTGAACGGTCGAAAATTTAAATGACATGAGACACTATCATTTTGATGTTATAATTTTTTTTGATATTGGAAGGCAAACAAGCAGACGGATTTCCTGATGGAAAGAAATTTACGTCGCCTAGGGACATCAAATATGGTAATGGTGCGTTGCCAATCTAAGGCCAGGATGTTAGGCCTCGAGCTAAAGTAAGTTTAGGCTACCTTACCCTCCAAACCGGAACACGTCATGACGTTATGGCGGCAGGAATAGGTAAGGTGGTACAATATTATATTGTAATCTTTAGGTGGTACCAATCCGGGTGAGTCACTGCGAAACTCTACTATCTAGAAATAGCTATATAATAACAATTCAAAACCATTAAAACTATAGTTCGTAATATATGAGACGACTCTTAAACAATTATCCTACTAGTCTGATAAATAAAAAAACAAATATAACCTTAAAAATGTGAAGCACATCGGGATGTTATTGATACTTAGCACTCACCACTAAAGATTCTTATACAATATAATACTTTCATTAAAAAAAACCAACACCACAACTCGACCACGTGCAGTCATTGGCTTACAAAAAAAGATATAGGGCCTTTTTTGCTTTCCCAACAAAGTATAGGGTTACACAAATGGAACTTTGTATTTTCGTATTACGTGTCAAACTACTTTTGTTTGGGAAAGAAATAAGCACATAATAAGGTATTATAAAATCGTATAAAAACACACAGTAATGGGAATAAATGTGGAAAAAAACGTAAAACGTAAACGTAACAAACTTATTTGTTTGTGGAAAACTGTGAAAGAAAATAAAATTGTTTTAAAGTATCTACACGCCTATATCCCTGAAGAAGTAGGCACAGTAACTAGCTCAAGATACTAATGCCCAATTTCACCAAGAGCCCCTATATTTAGGGGACCTTTTAACTTATTTTAGGGGATTTTATATAGAAACAGTCCCATAAGTAACGTTAAAAGGTCCCCTAAAGTATAGGAGCTCCTAGTGAAATCGGGCATAAGTCTCATAATGTGATAGGTGGAGAGCCTATTGCCAACCGGCCACATGTTCAATCTCGAGTAACGTTATTTTTATTAGGAAATTGGACAATCACATTTTCCGTTTCTTTTATAGCCCGACCCGGAGATCGAACTCGAGACCGAGACTGCTAGACCACAGAGGCGTATACGAGGGGAGAAAGTAATATTTTTAATCATTTTTCAAAACAAATCTACGCATGAAAATCTGATTTTCGTAAAATGATATTAACTTAAAGAGATATCAGAAGAAAACTATTCAGCATCGTTTTTTAAAGCATAATTACTTTTTTGAAGGTTAAGTCTTTGTGGGGAAAAAAGTGGTTGACATTTTAACTTTTGCTTTAAAGTGTCATGACGTAAAGTAAAAAAAAAAATATCACATTTTTGTAATTTTTAACTTTGTAATTTCCAAGCATTATTGTTAATATAAAAGCTATAAATAATAGTTTAATAAAACAAAAATGGATATAAACATTATTTGAATTAAAATGGAAAATGTTAATAGTCATGTTAAGTCAGTAATGTTAAGTTCCTCAGGTTTTTTCGTATCGTTTGTATAATTAAATTGTAAACTACATTAATTTTCTTGTTAATATACAAATAATGTAAAGGTTAGAACAATCATTTTAGCCCTTTACCAACCCTACCAGCAAACTCAGAAGTGTTTTTACTTTTTAATATTATCTCCCCCACATTAAAATAACGATACATAGTTTTATTTGTCCTTAAACGCATTATTAAAAGTGTCTGACAAAACAATCAAGCCAAAATGAATTGACGCGCCACGCGTCATACTGACAATACACGCATTCCGACACGACTTTATGCGGGTAGCCTCCGACATTTTATGTTACATACAAAATTAAAATTCTGTTTGATTAATTTCACATGCCACACGCACCAGAAAACGCCTTAATGAAAAATTAAATTTTTATATAACGATGTCCGGAATTGTATTGTACGTAACATCTAACCAAATAGGTATTGAACGTTAAATCAAAAAAGTCCTTTTTATCTTTAGTTTCAAAGCCCTGATGATGCTGTAAAAAGTGAAACCAGTTGGCTAGAAAGTAACAGAAAGTGTTAAATAAAGTATACAGTGGATAAGTATAAGTGTTATTTCCAAAAAACATGTATATACAATGGAATTCCACCAAGTGCCGACGATAGCAAGTATAGATTCTACTTACATAATTTAATAAACACCCAGACCCGAAATCGCAGACATCACACAAATGCCCACAGATGCTAAATAAGTCTTTATTTTGCTAATTCCGCGTAAACAGTGTAACTATCGTGGCAAAAAATTTGGAGGATCCAAATGACGTAGAATGTGACAAGCCTAACTAACGTTCCCACCGCCCACCTCCGCGACCAGAACACGAATAAAGGAAGAACTTGGGAAACAATATAATTTGTCACGTCCTTCGCATGTGACAACCCCACCTAAAGTTCTCATCTCCCACCTCCGCGACCAGATCACGAATAGAGTCCGAACTCGGGAAACAAAACCACTTGTCACTTCCTTCGCCAACTTCATCGAAGCACTCACCACAGAAAACACCAAATCGCATTCGACGTCCGTTTCGACACCGAGGCATCTTCAGGAAATCGACCGTACCGTACAAACGACGGCACAAGTACATTGTTCGGCGGAATTAGCAAAATAAATACTTATTGAGCATCTGTTATAATGGATTTCCACAAAGTAACGCCTGATTCAATAAAATATCTCAAATGCCCACAATCGAACCCTAGCCTCGCAGTTGGTCGGAGTAGTTACGCATGTTCGCTGGCCCCTCGACCAAGGAGGCAGTGTTTATGATAAAATAAGTTCAGGTCAACCTCAATTTACCAAAATTATCTATTAAATTTAGAGTCTTAATAACGTATTTAAATACCTTCAGAAGGTTTGTCTGCTGGTTTGGTTTCCAATAAAAATTTAGGTAATGTTGAGATGTATTAATGAATTTACATTTGTATCGCTAGTTTACGAAATCGTAGATTTTGTAAGCGCTAGGTAACATGTAAATAGTGTAAAAACGATAAAAAAATATTACAAAACGGACGTATCTTAAATTAACCTAAACCGGCATTGAACGGTAGCATCGATAACAATACCTTTGTAAGGGTTACATATTGTACTATTGATGACCGAAGTCCTCACATGCCAGATTTACTAAAATTTACACAGTGCACCCTTATTTATATGGAACTAGTGGCCCGACCCGGCTTCGCACGGTTATGAAATATACATACAAACCTTCCTCTTCAATCACTTTTTCAATTCAAAAATTCAATAAACGGATCAAAATCCGTTGCGTAGTTTTAAAGATTTAAACATACAAAGGGACAGAGGAAGTGACTTTGTTTTATATAGTATGTATATGTATTTGTTTTATGTACTATGTAGTGTTATGTATTCTTTCAATGTAGTGAAGCGTATTTAGCTGTCAATAAAAACTTGCATTAATTTCCAAGAAAAAAAAATTTCTTTATATTCCGTTATAGGCGCATCGTCGCGCTCCTGTGGCCGGGATATTAGGCTAATGGTGTAAGTATATCGGCCACCCTAGAAACATGACCGAGTCATTATGGCAGTAAGAATAGATAAGGCAATGAATCCCTACCCGTGCAAGCAGTACAACACTCTACAGCCAATGACCTATTTTCTTACGCTAACCACTTACGAGCTGCCTGGCAGAGAGGCAGATGATCTTGATATTCTAATCAACAGACTTAGATTAACATGGGGTTGACACTCATTTCTTCATGAATACTTCACTCATTCACTTTTACTGAGCTGAATTGTGCAATATACCCCCAAAACTGACTAATATTTTAATACATTCACACAAATTTCAATGATCATGAAAAAATTGTAACCACCTTTTCTCTCGATGGCGCCAAGCCTCTGGTCTTATGAAGTAATTGCATACTCTTTGATCTCCAGAATGACAGTCATTATAAAGTAGTAAAATATATATATTTATGTAGTTGTTTTTTAATTTTATCCCAGTCGGGGAAAGGCAAAGGATCTGTGTCCATACAGCCACGTCTTCCGTATTAATAAATCTTTTTCTTGTTAAATATTTTCAATTTATGTCTTCCGTATTAATTATTTATTTCAGTCATTAGTCACTATTTACACAGTCTTGTCTGGGTCTTGAGTAAAGCGGTGGTTTCGTTACACAAGCTCGTTTATGAGATTTGGCGGCAGCGAGGAAATTCACGATACACTAATTTCTTCATGATTATGTCATTAGTGCACTTTCACTGAATAAAATCAAACTAATTCCCACTTAAATTAACCAATTTTACTCATATTTTACACTAAATTCGATCATTGTGAAAAAATTACGACCATCTTCATTCACGATGGCGCCAAAACTCTATATTTGTGTAGTTAGTGATATGACATTAAGTGTTTTTAACCAATTTCTTCCCAAGGGACAGGCTAAGACTCACGGCTGTGCTGCTTCTTCTGTCATTAGGCAAAAAGTAAGTTTCACCAGTAAGTACTGTCAGGACTTACGACAGTAACATTTTTTGAGTTAACATTAAGTCGTTTTGAAATAGGTTGATTACAGATAACAAAATTATTTACAGCAAAAAATTAATTTGTACTTTCATTAACATAAAGCTTTAATTGCATTAAGGTTTTTTAATTTGTAATGTGTAACGTTGTAGCTAAATAACAAGAAATAATAACATAAGTTATAGGACTGATAAAGATCAGCACCTGTATTACAGATAATCTTACTGGGAATGGTAATCATAATAACTTTATTTAATTACATTTAGTTCATCATTTGAGATTAATGCAAATGTTACAATAATAAGCTGTTCTAGTCTTAAAGTGTTAATGCGATCTAAAAGATTACCAACCTAAGTCATTAAAAATTCATTTGCATCGTCTTAACAAAGCAAAAAATTAGATTAATTTAAATAAAGAACGCATGAAAAAATAAACACACACTAACTACATAGTAGCGTAAATAAATCCTGAAACTAGAGCCCACTCACACATAGAGGCCTATGCACGCGTATGGCTCGAGCGAACGCACACGCGAGGCGCGAGCGCACACACACGTTAGGGTTGAGAGTAGAGCCAACTTGTGCTTACTGCTGA
The DNA here is from genome assembly GCA_002245475.1 of Calephelis virginiensis. Lineage (NCBI taxonomy): Eukaryota > Metazoa > Arthropoda > Insecta > Lepidoptera > Riodinidae > Calephelis > Calephelis virginiensis. The sequence goes on from NJDC01003070.1 coordinate 191,540, forward strand.
TATTTAAAATCTGAAAATGAACAACACTATGTGTTATTACTATGTGCTATTTGTTCTACATTAAAACAACTTTTACATTAAAAATAATTTTAATTATCGATACAAGCCGATCTGCTCTAAACATAAGGTAAATATACACTCGAAAAACAATTATAGGCTTAAAAAATTATGTCCTATATTACTCAAGAATTTTACAAGCATATTGTGTTTGCAATCAAAATTTAAAATTAATAAAAAGTAGCATATATGTACTGACAAAAATATAATGATAATCAAAGAATTTTAATATATTACCCTGTGCTTTAAAAATTTAGAAAAATTTTGCGAAAAAATTTCGTCATGAATTGGACTAACAACTGGGCAACAACAAAGTTCATCGTAGACGTATCATAAAAAACAAACACTTTTTGAAAACACACTTCACTTGAAAATTTAATTTTATCTCAAAAACCTACTTTTATTTCTTCTGTACACCCAAAGTTGGTTAGATAATGCTGAACGTACTAAATTTGCCTTTCATATTTTTTCTTTTTATATAACAGGAGGCAAATGAGCAAATCGGTCACCTGATCGAAAGTGACGCTGCCGCCCACACATAAAATGATGTAATGATAATTTATATACGAATAAAATAAATCAGTTTTTAAAAACATACTGATTTAGATATACAGCAAATTATGTTTTGACATCCCTGAACACACACACGCGTCTAATCGGCGCTTTCGCGTGTCGGTCGTGTGTGTAGTACTGTAGAGTGTAGCATCTCCGTCAAGGGGCGCAGCGCAGGTGTGGCGTGGTGAATGAGCCACCGTGGGAACACGCTACAACCCCGAGTTCCCATGATCGTTGCCACCTGCCACCTGCCGTACTACGCATAATTCGCGTCGTAAATGAACGGTAGTGACCACGTGTACACTTTTTTTTACCAGAGACGCGGAAGACCGGTGGAGACCAATTAATTTTATCTTAATGATACCAAAGGGTAGTTTGATAGACACATCTCATAGATAATCGATTTATCGATAACTTTACATGTGAAACCTATTACAAAAAGGGATGGGATCAATCATGCCGGGTTGGTCCTATCGTACAGAGATACTACACTTACTGCTTAAGTAATTAATGTAATTGTAATTGAGATTATCTGAAGAATTGATTACCACAAGATAGCTTTAGATAATCTTAATAAATGTGTTATAATTTATAATAAAAGACTTCGTTTAAAACATGACGTGCATTATAACTTTTGCAGTATTATAAATATCGCTTACCTGAAAGTTGAAGCATAATCATTTTTATTTAAAAAAAAAATAACTAAAGCATTAAAAGGTCGTTCGCATGTTTCTGAATTTATTTAATAAGGCCCACTTGCACGTTCAAGGGTTAAATATGTAACTCAAAGTTAGCTTCTAACATCGGACTAATTCAATATATATTTGACAGTTTTACCAGTTATTAAACATAGTTCAAAAACGTGCAAGTGGCCCTAATATGTTAAATTATTTAACTCTGAGTTAGATACTTAAATATGATGGCGTTTAACTCTATATCAGAAGCTAGAGCCAGAGAGAGAAGATAATTAAACTCTAGCACTCGGTTTTTAAATGTTCATGGTATCAAATATGACAATTGACAACTAGTTAATGGTATTAGATATTACACAACTATGAGTTAATCAGAAACAGAAAGTGAAATATTGCGCGTGTTACGCAATAATTTTATAGTTGACATCTCTTGCTCAGATTATGTAGTAATACCCTTGACACTTGACAGCGTAGTTGACATATGCCGATTTAAAATTGTATTACGTTTGTGTTGCCAGCTGCTGTTGGCTGTATTTGTCAGACAGGGAAAGCTGAAAAACAGTGTTGCGGTAGACCAAGAATCAAAAAATACTTACCTTTTCCTGGCGGACTTATGCTACCACAATCTGTCTCTTTATCTACCTCTTTTTTGTATGTTTAATTAAGTTTCTTATGTTTAGAGTTAGAGAAGATTTCTAGTTGATTTTTTATTAGTTATGTGTGTAAGTTTTAGTCTGTTAATAAATGTTTTTTTTTCTTTCTTTCTAAAATATTAATTGATTCCAGTAGCTTGCAAACGCTAGTAAGTATACGCAACTCACTTTTTCCTCTCACCATAACGTCAGTGCTTGCCATTACAACAAATTCGGCTAAGGACACTTAGACTTACTCGTAAAAATGGCTTGATAATTAATAACACGGCCTCAGGTTGTCAACGCACTTTATAGATAGAAACAGTCTATAAGTGATGTATATGTTGTATTAGAAGGAATATGTCTGTTTGTGTGCCTTATAATTCCTTAAAACATACTTAATTGTTGCGATAAGAAGTTGGGGTATTCTGTGGAGTACTGCTACCTTAGCAAATTTTATAAATTATAATGCCTCTATTTATACTTACTGTGTGGCTTCGGGGTGTAAGATCTAATCGCCAACTAGTGGTCAATAGATTGCAATAAGTCACAATTAGGCGGGACAATATAGTGTGGCAACCATATGGATTTGGAACAATAGATGTTAAAAATAATAAGGATTTCAACGCGTGTACTTATCGGTAAAATGATAATTAAAGTTAGAGTATGTAATGCCAACGAGCCCGAGTTACAACTGATATGATTTTACTCAAAACATCATGTTTGTTGGTCCGAGTCTCCGGTGTTGCCAGCACGCACCTACAACATCTATGGTGTCAATAGGCCACGGTTATCTCTTACCACCGGTACAGGCGTATGTTCGTTGACTATCTTATAAAATGAAAATAGTAACTACGAATTCACATATCTAATATATGTTGCCTGTGGGTACAACCTCGTTTTTAGGTATTTTAACTCTTCCTCTAGAATCCCTTTTCACACAATCACAATAAAATAACGCTTTGTTGTACACTATACTCCAAATACAAGGAAATCACAAATACATCAAACAAATCTTAAAAACGGCCTTGTGGTATGAAAACGAGATACTACTCAATGGTGGGTACTCATAAAAAACATAAAAAAATCCATTTGCACTAGATGGAAAAAATATCCTAAAAATCCTAGATGCTTGTTTTAAATACAAGTACATATTTGTAGCAAAAATAAAATCAAATGCTATCATATTACAGTGAACGTAGAAAGTCACGTGTTAGCATATTCCTGAAAACCACACTTTCTAAAATACAAACACACTGTCTATAACACTCCATATAAATATATACTCTATGTAGTTTTTGCTATACATTCTGACCTTATAAATATTAGATACGTGTAGATAAGGTCATTCATAAGGGCAAACTTTTACTCACCCTTTAAAATAAATAGCACCTGTTGCCTGTGATCCGTCCTCAATGGTTCCGGGTGGTTGAATGTTCAACGGTGCACTATGTCAGTTAATATGTTAAACAACTTTTTATTTATGTCATTTCTAGCATAGTGAATCTCAGATACTACTTCTGGAGTTCAACCACAGACTCTGTTAGGCTTTAAAGACTATTCAACACAGACAGTAATGTTATCATAATATTAATACTAGAAACAAAAGCTTTAGGCGCCTTTTTACGAAAATTGCGCTGACGAAGGTGTATGAAACTTTGCACATTTATAGTCATGTGTAGGAGAAGTGCAGAATGCCATTTTTTTCTAATAAGAATGCTTATACATTAAATCAAAACATAAAACATAACACATACGATAAAAATAAAAAAATAAATAAAACATAACGATGCATTTTACACACATAAATAAATATATTGATGATAACGATAAATGGTCACAGATGGCGCGCAAACTATAGTCATAAAGTTTGGAAACAAATTAGTTTGTCTTGATAAATGAAGATGGCGTTCTTATTAAAAATATATTAAAAATTAAAGTGGTCGAATTTCGAATAATGGGCGACAACTCGTTTTATTAAATACAAGACTTACAAAATGTTTTTGTAAACATATTTTTTGACCTCCTCGTTGTTAGAAGGGTTAGAGAATACACTTAACGCCACTGATTAACGATGCCCAAATTCGATTCCCGATAGAGTCGGATTTTTGTTGATTGTGTTTGTTAAATGTACTTAAGTATATTTATACATTAGCATAGTCGACTAACACCCATAACATATCAAAATAAAAAAAAAGGTTATTGTATATAATTTCTTAAGCCGGGGGTTAAATTTATTTCTTGTCATTTATTACAAAGGGTTCAAGAATATTATTTATTTATGTACTTAAATACATATCCCACATCTTATTTTCAAATTACATATTTAATTTATTGCATAAAGTTAGTTTTTTGTCAAGCTTTAAGATTACATCCTAATTTTCTAGAACTTCTTTACCGATAGAAAAATTTAAAAAAAATATATATATGTTAGTGTTGAAAGAAATAAATATCACTACTAATATTTGATATTATATTATTATGATGACAGCAAAATTAAAATAATATGTGATAATTCTAAATAAATTGAAAAAATGCGTAGCTAATTTGTAATTTGACCGGCAATAATCATAAAATAAAAAAAAACGACTAAACTTAGGGAACACAGCTAAGAAAAGTCAGCCTTCAAATAAAAAAAAACAGCATTGACATCGACATATTCGTTTGGAGTTGTGATGGCACACACATATACGCCTAACTATAAGTTTTACACCCCTTCTTTTAATGATAGGAATATAATTTGAAGGGTGACTAACCCTAAATAATAATCACCTGTTATTACTACCTGCCCACACTTGTTCCGGCTCGCTTCACTCTTAACGGTGAGATATTGTCTGTTATTATGCTAATTGCAATACAATACTTTGTAATTGACTTCATACATTTTAGCATGAGATCCGATGATTCAATTTCATGGCCAGAGCTTAGTCATTTAAAAAAAAAATGTGGTCGTCTATTGGTCGAGATTCGACCATTTTAAAATTTTAAGATACAAGTTTTATAATCTTGTTTATAAGAACACTATCTTCATTTCTAAAGACCAACTACTTTGTTTCCTAAATAGTTAGTGCGCCATCTGTGATCTTTTATCGTCAACATCAATATATATGTTTGTGTGTATCAAATGCACGGTAGTGTGGGTAATGTTTTATTTATTGATTTAATGTACTTTATAAGCATCATTATTGAAAAATATTAGCGTTCTGCACTTCTCCTATACATAACTATAAGTGTGCCAAATTTTATGATTCTGCGTCCTCGCAATTTTCGTAAAAAGGGGTCCAAAGTTTTGGCATCACGTATTAATATATAGATTAACTGTCACTGTGATTTTTGTTCACAGGCACTTGAACTCTTTTTTCATGGAGCCGATGGTGTCTATTTTGTTTCGGCGGCGAAGAACCGTAGCACCAAGATATAGGTCTAGGATCTATACCTTTTGCATAACTATAACGCATAAACTCTGATATAATTATGTGATAACTGATTAAAGTTTTAACTGTTCCTGCCTACATATGCTCTTACAAACATAAACCTACCTTTTAAAATCTATTACTTTTTCCTTCTCATCAAAAGCAATGCATTGCCAACAACTTATTTACTCAGTAGTTAACATCGGTACTATAACGCTATTTCATGAAACGTCATTTCGTTCTAGAATTTTCCCGTGTTGGTCCAGCCCGGACGAAGAATCAAAAATACCAAAACAAGACCTTTGCAGAATAGATAATTTGCCTTCCTGCCTGGCAGCTCGTAAAAGGCGAGCACAGGCTTACACCGTGACATCTGACTACATGCTAGAGTTTCGCAGCGACTCGCCCGAATTGGTAGCACTGCCTTAAATATTCCTGCTGCCATAACGTCGTCGCTTGCGATTGTCGTGTTTCGGTTCGAAGGGTAAACTTACTTTTGCTCGAGGCCTAAAATCCCGGCTTCCGGTTCACAGCGCTCCATTACCACCATTGGTGTCTTTTGGAGTCATGAATTTCTTGCTATCAGGAAATTCGTCTGCTTGTGTGCCTTCCAATAGCATAAAAAAAGTTTATAAAGTGTGGACTCCGACGTTGAAATTCCCTCAACTACATTTTTCATAATTTTGTCATTATTATCGCTATTATAAAAAATTCTGAATTAGAATCACTAAACGCCACACTAGCGATTCTATTTACTGAAGAGATACTTTTAGCCTAAGAACTCACGGAGCGGTTTTTACCTACACCCGCAGCGGTTGCGGGCCCGCAGCTTCTGTAGAATATAGATATATATACAAAAATTAAGACCACATTTTACGACACGTTTTACACCCGTAGCGACCGCGGTTGTTTGCAATTCCCGCAGCCACCGCGGCGGTGGTCGCTGGCTCATAGATTCCTACAAGTTTGCAATCGATGATTTCAACCGCGATGGCCAAGTGAACGCACAAATTAGAGGTCTCCTGAGTATTGAAATAAAGCCGCAGCTCCACAAACGCCGCGGACGCGGGTAAAAACCGCTCCGTGTGTTCTTAGGTTTAGAGGCTGACATAAAAAAAAGCAAACGTTATAACAAAAGGACACAATCTAGCCACGCGAGTAACACGCGTATCATTATGGGGAAAGGCCACCATGAATTACTCACCTGTAATAAAGACCTATTCACACTGGTTCCGGGTCGCTTCACATTCAACGGTGCGTTATTGTCTGTTATTATGTTAATCAACGATCACATCGTGTTGATAATGTAGACGTTTTTAATTAGAAATTATTTACCAGCTATTTGTAGAACTAATTCGTTGATAAATTGGAATTTTATGTTTTTGTTTGAAAAGTGATTTTAACATTGGAAGGCAAATAAGCAGACTGATCTCCTGGTGGTAAGATGTACACGTGGACTATAAACAAAAAATGTGGAAATCATTCGTTGCTAACATAAAGCTAAGTATCTTCTTTGGGAAAACTAGATATTCTAGATTTGTACCGGAACACTACAGTGTAAAATTTCAGAGTCTTTCATTATTTGCTCTGATTTAAACAGTGTAGAACATTTCCTTTTTAACTTACTATTGTTTCTTTTTGTTTAAAATTCTTTTTTCATTTTCTATTCCATTCGAAATTGGATTAGTTCTATCATTACTGTATATCAAGTCTAGAAAGCTGTCTGCTTCTGCCATCTCACAAAAATGTAGATTTGTGTAGATGTAACAAAACGTGTCTTTGAAATGACAAACGAAAATTATTTAAATATAGGTCATAAGTAATTAAATACACAAAAATAAGGACCAGAAGACTTAACAATCTTATCCTGCTTTCGGAATCCCAATAATACTTTCACTACTGAAAGGCAAAAACATGGCCGTGTTTGGTGAGCCACGATCGAGAACCAGCTAATTATTGCTTGTTGAATGGATTCAAAATGTCATTTTTTAAGAGTAATTACGGTAACGTGTCGGTTGTGGTAAAGATAATTTATGTTGGGCGCTGTTCGCTTCTGAAGGGTAGTAATTATTGGGTAACAATACGTACGGTTAGCATAATCATTAATCAAAAGTTTAAAAAATACTTTTTTATGTCGTAGCCATCCAACATGAAATAAATATATATACAAAATTAAATACATTACAAAGTAGTACATGTAAATGAAAAACTAAAATTTTCTAATAATACCCAAAAAACCCATTCGTAATGAAGCTAATAACCATTTTGATAAATCTGGATTGATATCGGCCAATTCGTGATGATAGAAACACACATATATACTGAAACGCTAAACTTATATCACCAATGATTGTTTATTAAAAATATGGTAATATGAAAAGGGATAACGCTATTCAGGATAAGCGCAAAACCATGACAAGAAGTACAACAAGCAACAAAAGTATGCCTAATTCAATTTAAGAATAAAAAAAATTGCAGTAGATAAAATACTGCTCTATAAATATGCCTTATTCGATTTACGAATGAAATAACTTTCAGCAGACAAAATGCTGCTCTTTATATATGCCTTATTCGATTTACGAATGAAATATATTTCATTGAACAAAATGCTGCTTTAAAAATGCCTAATTTAATTTACGAATAAAAAATAATTTAGAAAACTTGATGGAATGACATGTGACAAAAAATACTTAAAAACATTCGCAAAACAATAATTAAACTATATATGATGAAACATATATTATAGAGCGCGAACGCGGATCTTGGTACCTGGGGGAGACCTAGAAACTAATAGTAGCCTTATAAGAAACTTCACATAGAATTTCCAAATCGCTTGAACATTATTCAGGATGATGTCAAGAGTCTTCGAAACCAGCTTCATTGTACAAAGAGTAATGACTGTGGAAGAAGCCAGACAGACTACGTGACATTTGGCACTTGATACTGTTTGGCCTCACAAGGATCTTGGCGTAAATTTATGTTAATAATTAATAATAATATTAATAATAATTATAAAAATTATAATAATAATTGAATAATTGTGCAGAGCCGACAAATTTAATATTGTCATACTTTTTTCCAGACCGTACAAACAATCACAATGGATGATTACTTTTATGTTTTTAAAATCAATCTATCAACTTGTTCACGTTTTTAGGTTACTATTGAAGTTAATTAAATTACTATAACTACGTAGATTAGCCTTTTATTGATTTTCATTAATATAGAATTATGGCGGCTGCATTATTGATTTTTTATTACATTATTATTCAATGATAAATGACGATAGGTCTGCTAGTTGACGTTAATGATACAATGATATCTATAATTTTATAAAAAAATTCTATAATTTTTAAGTACACCATGAGGTATTCGTAGCAGAATGTTCTTAAAAAGTTTCATATTCTTGAAAATTAAAATTCCTTTTTCGAGCAATAACAATTTTAATACAAATTGACTCAAAAGGCTAATAGAACGCTTTTTAATGAGATAAGAAGGTTTTTTTTAAAGATATCAGATGTCCCTTTTATAAGATTGGTAGTTAATAAGCAGAAGTATTTCCTTATTTTTGGGTTCTAATATATAGCTTACGTGGTTTCAGGTTAATCGATCTATGTTTGAAAGTTTATTTTTTCTAAGAGAGCATGAATTTGTGGTAAATGTATGTTTTATTTTATGTTAACAGCGTCCAAAACACACACATTCTAAAAAATCGTTATGATCAAGAAAGTCGAAAGTTTTTTAATTTTTTAATAACCTGCCATAATAAATAAAAAAACGGAAAAAATTTCTTGATAAATGATGTATAACAAAATGAGAAAATTGTATATGATTGTGTTATGGGTGTTAGACAGATAATTAATTAGACCAGCCTTTCCCAAAGTGGGCGATAACGCCCCCTTGTGGGCGCTAGAACTCTAGAGAGAGGCGGTAAGGAAACCTAAAGCAAAATGGTTTTAGTAAACTTCAGGTGAGACAATTATGTGATTATTGAGGTTTAGATTTTTGAAGAGTAAAAACGGGGAGGGGTTGCTACAAAACTGCTGATTTTAAAAGTGGGCGTTCCATGAAATAAGTTTGGGAACCTCTGAATTAGACCGTCTAAATTGTGGCTCTTTAAAAATCTGGCTGTTACCCAAAATTCGCCCGTATTTAAAATTATTTAGCTTGCCAAGGGATAAGTTTGAGATATTTAAGGAATTAGTCTACATTTTTCTTATGTATGTCTAATCAATTTTTATGCAAAGTTTTGTTAAAATCAAATAAATCATACATATACACAATTTCTATTATAATAAAACATAAAAAAATAAATAACAGAGATTGAGAAAAGCAAAACTTGTACATCTGCACAAATAAAAAATATGTGCCTACTAAATATAAAAAAATAATAACAAAATTGCTTTAACAAAGTAACTGACATGACCAACTCCCTGTAATTGTGTTTCTCGTTCTTTAATGGTCCCATGGAACTATTATTAGGCTCTCTTAAATCTGTATTTGCTATTTTTGCTTTAATAGTTCTTGCAAGTCCTTGGCGGTGTTATTACATTTATTTAAAATTACTAAATTATGAAAAATTATACCATATACTTCGTTCAATGAAAGAGAGTGCAACACATTTGGTGAAACTTGTACAGTGTAATTTAGATGTAAGGTTTTCAGAAAATAAATTAAAAAAATTCTATCGTAATCGTAATTTTGAATACATAAATTGTCTCCTACAAATTAGTTCGGGATAACTCGTGGCGTTTTTAATCTAAGTTTTATGTCATGTACAAACTAATTTGACAGCATTAAATGTCTTTTGTCTTTTTCTATAGTTATATATAAGTGGGTGCGCAACAAAATTATCATAAAGTATCTTCACGCCCATATCCCCAAAGAGGTAGGCAGCGGTACAACCAAGGCACCCACGACTAGCCGAAGACATTAAGTCCCACAATGTGATAGGTGGCAAGCCTATCGCCAACCGGGCACATTTCCAATCTCGACCAACATTTTTTATTAGAAAATTGGAAAAATCCAATTTTCTTTGTGTTGGCCGACCCGGGATTCGAACCCGGGACCTCATGCAGTCAAGTCCAACACCCGGACCGCTAGACCACAGAGGCGAATTATCATCATTGTCTAAAATGTATTATAATTCTTGATGCATAATTGCAATATCAATCAATATTGCAAGTCTGTATGAATGTATGACAATTTGAATTTTTACATGTGAATTTAAATAAATAAATTGTACTAAACTAATTTAACAATTAAATATATCATTCAATACAACGAATTAGTGTTTAAAATATATGACAATTTATTCTTGCAAAGATATACGTTTATTTATTTATTTTCGTGTAATTGTAATAAGCTTAAAGTAAGCTTCAGCTGGTTGCGCCTACTGACGTTAAGAAGCATATTTCTTCGATCTCCTCATCAGCAACGGGTTGTGATAACGTGTGTCCTAGAATGATAAGACTCCTCCTCCCTGATGTTTAAAACTGTTTTACTCCTCTAGTCCATAATGGTAGCACTTGTTGTTAGAATTTAACTATTAGTAAGTATAACATTTATATCAGTTTTTTTTCCACCTTTTTTGTTATTGCAATATACATATTTGTATGAAGTGAGTATTTATGTAGAACAGTTTATAATTTTAATTAAATTTTTTGAAGTTATACTTCTTTTGGCGCGTTAGGAAAAAATGATGAGGGTAAATTTTTACGATGCTCGCGCACACCATCACGAAAAACCGACATGATAAAGTTAGCTATGAAGTTAGCTATAGATAACATTTTAGTTTTTAAAAAGATTTTTATCTTATTACGCAGAAGAAGTATAACTTCTAAAGCGTGTACATAAGTACACACACACTTTTTTTATCTTTTTAATCTTAAGCTTGTACACTGCCTACCGATCACTTTTTATTTTGTATCGTTTTTCTCTATCTTAGGTTAGCTGTAAGATATCTCTTGTTAGAGATAAGCTCGCCTTTTGTATAATATTTACATTTGTATTTTCTCTATTACGTGTACAATAAAGTGTAAAATAAATAAATAAATAAAATTTTGCCTGACATTTCTCATGTCACAATTCTTGTATTATGAAATGGCAGGTAAGCCCGAGATTTTCCGGCACTAAAAATGCACACCGTCTATATTAATCTACAAACTGCCTACACTAGTGGTCTTCTACCAGTGCTGCTGTACCAATTTTCCCGGTTAGGGCTTCACCATCTTACATGTTCCTGCCGCTATAATGACAGTTATGTTCCAGTTTGTAGAGTAGGTTAACCGGCAGACAGTAGAATTAGTTCCCCGGGCCCTATAGTGCCGGCGACGAATAGGGCTGCGGTATCCTGTGCCTGTTGTAAGGGACTAAAAAAGGTTTGAGGCTGTGAGTCTATAGTTGGCTTAAAAAGCTGCCCGAGATGTGAGGTAGCGTATCATGGTGTTATCACATACTGCTATCGTCAAAGTGTTGAAAAAAGAAAAGCTGATGTTTGAGGTGGATGAGTCATCAGGCAAGTGTGAGGGTGACAACGGTTAGAAATTTTTAGTATTAAAAGTGCACCTTCTTTGAGCGAATGACGTGGATGTTTTGTCATACCTATCTGGTTGAAAAAGCGTCCAGTGGAGGTACTTTTTTTTGCAATTATGACCGTAATAAGTTATCATTAAGAGACACCTGAGAGATAATAATCAGTTTGACGCTCTCGACATTTCACTGTTTAATTTGAAATCCAGATCACTAATTATCCGTTTTGGTTCCTATTTATAACTACTGTAGAATTAAATAATATGTTTTGATTTTTAGTGCTCCTTAAATTGAGGGCTTAAGATTAGGTAGATTTTAGAGTGGGACAAATAATAAGGATGTTATGACGCTAACGCCCGTGCATCCATCCACAAAAAAAAATTTAAAACCCACTGACTTACATGAAAATGAAGCTAAAAACCATCTCGATCGCGTCAGCTTTCGAAGAAACAAATCTTCATCAAAATCGGTTCAAAAGTTTGCACTCTATCTAATAAAAAACATTTTTTTTAATCGGAATTCAAAGAAAGTTGTCTAACAATATGTTCACGTATGAAAACTTCTTCCTTTTTCCTTAGGTTTAAAAACGACTTTTTCTAGAAATATAGAAAAGCTTTCTCTCATTGAACTTAAATCAAGTTCATTACAGCAACTCTAAGATAACAAGAAATTACCTTATAAAAATCTGTCAGCTTACGTGCTTTCCGGCAGACTCAAATATTACGAGTTAACTTTATTGTTATAGCAAAACTGTAACGTTATTGTATTTATTTACATGTTAAATTTCTGATGTGTTGTTAGCCTCGCAACTTTTACAACTTCTCTGGATTTTATGGCAACATGAGACATAATTATTTAATTGGATTGGACTTCTCCCTACAACACCACCAACAAGGGCTATCTTCCGTTGGACCGAACCTCGACTTGGTGCTGCGTTTTAGTTACTGGTTGGATAGTTTGGAGAAGTGGCTTGTCGTTCGGCGTTAGGCGCTGGGCGGAAAAGGATGTTCAGATTTCATTTTTAGCAATGTAAAAAAAAATACTGGCTCTTTTAATATTAAACCAACCTGTAGCAAAAAAAAATCTTGAACAAAAAGATTTGTCAAAACTAAAGTCGTCATTGTTTAGACGCAAGAAAATATAAAAGATATATAACAGTATTTGAATATTTTAACAATTCAAAATAAAGATGCTTGTTTTTCTTAAAATAACCATAATTTTAAAATTCACCACATTGAAGAAAAACACTACATAGAAAAAAATTTTAAAAACAAAAAAAGATGAAACGATTTCTTCTTCTAGCAACAGCTAGTAGAATTTTCATTGACTTTGCAATCTCTTCATAATATTATCACCATCTTATCGCTTTCGGTTGTTCCTAACGTTAGGGCGTGGAAACTCAAGTCCGCTCTACTTTGCCTTCTCCAATTTGCATGAACTTCAACTTGATAGTCTATTGGCACACATATCTTTTTTAACAATATCCAGCCCGTCGTTTTTAATGACCCTTTGTGTCTATTCTTAACTGCTTAGTAACGTACTTCTTCCCTACGAGGCTGATAGCTTTGTCAAACGCACACGATCGTCACATGGACGTGACCTGTACTGTCTTCCAGCGCTCCTCCTCCTCAATAAGAGCCCATGCAACAAACGAAAGTTAGTTTCGTAATTTTTAATAATGGATAAATATACGATAATTTTTCTATAAGAGAATTCCTTAACCTTAAGGAGCTGGAACAGAAAAGACTGCATAACAATCTATATATTAATCCGTGATGCCAAAACTTTAGACCCCTTTTTATGAAAATCGCACGGACGCAGGAGCATAAAATTTGGCACACTTATAGTTTATGGGTAGGGGAAGTGCAGAACGCTAATATTTTTCAATAATAATGCTTATAAAGTACATTAAATCAATAAATAAAACTTTACCCACACTACCATGCATTTAACACACACAAACTGATATTGATGATAACAATAAAAGATCACAGATGGCGCACTATAAATTTTGGAAACAAAGTAGTTGGTCTGAGGAATGAAGATGGCGTTCTTATCAACAAGATATTAAAATTTATTATAGTTGAATTTCAACCTATGGGCGACCACTAGTCAATAGAAATTGACAACTGGGACAATTCTTAGAAGGAAATTCTTAGTCAATAAGTACTTATAACTAATAGTATGGTAATAACTTATTACATAACCTAGACCTTTTTCTTCAAAAAAAACTGGGAAACCCACAAAATTAAACCCAAATGAACCGATTCGTATTTAGCAGGCAGCATTTTACAAATTAAATTGACTACATTAATTTTGTTTAAATGTCTCGCCAAAATCGATTTACAGATAAAAACTTATTTTAAAAACTTTTTAAAAATGTTTTTATCTTATCAAGATCTGGAGGAGTTGCGTTTTACATTTGCTGAGAAGTAAGATAGATGACACGTGCAAGTAGAATTATTACACTCATTACGACCCTGTGATCGTGTTATCTTAAACACGTGAAAGTCAGAAAAAGGTTGATCGTTCACCATCCGGAATTTATTTCCGGTGTTGAGATAAGAAGATTCGGTTGTCCGCTAATGGAAGAATCAAGAAATTTATACAACTGCATTATTCCACTAATATACATCAACTGTGTGGTATATTTATGAAACAACTCAAATTAGATACTCCAAAAAATTTGTTACAATAGAAAAAGTCATCTGAGTGGTGATTATCCTTTTTAACGCCTGAACGAAAAGATGGGTTTAAGTTTGATCTGTCTCGCTCTATATGTTTTTGTATATGTGTGTCTCTCTGTCTGTGGCATCACAATTTCTGAACGGATGAATCAATTTCATTGCGAATGTTTTCGGCTACAAGCTGACGTGATGGTTTTTAGCTACATTACTAAAAGGTTTTGCCGGTGGTTTTTTAAAAAAATATCTAAAGTATGTTGCAATGTGAGCAGTATATTTATTATTTTATCTTCTATCTAAAAACTTGAAGTTTTACCGAAAATTGAAATTGATCATTCGTTCTATTAAAATTAATTATATTTATTAGGACCCTGTGCGTATAATCTTCTTAATATACATAAAATTCTCGTGTCACAGTGTTCGTTCCCGTAGTCCTCCGAAACGGCTTAACCGATTCTCATGAAATTTTGTCACCATATTGAGTAGGTCTGAGAATCGGCCAATATCTATTTTTCATACACCCAAGTGATAAGTGACTCCCTTTTTTTTACTAAAATCAGATTCAAAATATAGCAGAACAACGTCTGCCGGGTCAGATAGTAAACATCTAAAAGTCAGAAAAAAATTAAGTAAAACAACACATTAAACTTTCAGCGCATGGATGAAACTGCTAAATGGCTATTTAGATTAGCGGATTATCACAAGAAGTTAGAATATGTGGATTATTTATGTAGATTATTAGCGGATTATTACAGGAAGTTAGAATATGTGGTAGAACTCTATAACAGCTTATTGAAGATAGTTGCAACATAATAAATCAATATAAATGAGAACAATGGTGGTTTTGTTGACGCAGCAATTTCACTTTTTATTTTTTTTCTCGTATCAAGATCTGAATACCTTTTGCCGAGAACTGAGATGGATGTTACATGAAGATAGATAAAAATAATTGCACTTATTACGCAAAGGGACGTTATAAGTGCACCAATTCTAAATTAGAGAAAGCGTATTTTTTATTATCAGCGTAATGTAACGATTCCAGAATTTTAGATTACTGGATTATTCCTGGATATGAAATAGTCTCATCTGGTAGAATTTTACAACAGTTCATCCAATCTAACATACATTATAAAAAATATCCTAATAAGAGTACAAAATAAGTTCATGCGTACTGCCACTAGCAGTTCGTTTTATTACATAAATAACCAGGACGGTGACACCAATAAAAATACTAGATTTTTACAAAAACAATGGAAATCGTCTCTGGACTTGACTTCATAAGGCCCAGGTTATTTTCATGATATTGGAAGGAAAACAAGCAGACGGATCTCCTAATGGTAAGAAATTCACGCCACCTAGAGACGCCAAAGATGCTAATGGTGCGTTGCCAACCTGAGTAAGGGATGTTAGGCCACGAGCAAAAGTAAACTTACCCGCTACTTTATCCTCCGAACCAGAACACGTCAACAGCAAGCACTGATGTTATGGCAGCAGGATTAGGTAAGGCGGTGGTACCAATCTAGGCGAGTCGCTGTGAAACTCTGCCACCTAGTCAGATGTCACGGTGTTAGTGATGGTAAGATTAAGCTCGCTTTATACGAGCTGTCTGGCAAGAAGTCAGATGGTATATTCTGCAAAGGAACCCGGACCAACACGAGAAAAAATAGGTCAGGCAATAAAGAGAAAATCTGTTTATACAATTTTCTAATAAAAAACAACGTTTGCCGGTTATAGGATATATAGCCGATTGGCAATAGATTTGGCACCTATCATATGTTGCATGAATGCATGGTTGTATTTCTGCCCAATCCTTTGGGGATGCGGGTGTGAAGATACTTTTTTTTCCAAAAACAATTTAATTGTTTGACCATTACCTTGTTTGTCACATCCCTACGCCGATTCTACAAAAGCGTACCAAACAAGGGTACTGAAAAAACATTTAGCCTCACGTCGCAAAAAATATTAAGATATCGCGTACCAAAAAAGCAAGCAGTATCATTAAGCACACAAAATATGTTTTCCATTTATACAGACGGTGAGGCGGTTATAATATTGTACATATGAGTGTTTACCCAGTAAGAAGTGCTTTGGATGGATAACACCTGCCGATTTTCCCACGATTGCATTCGGGTATCTTCGGGTAGCCTCGGGCGAAGTCGCCTGCGCGTGCGCCTTTCGCATACAAATTACGGATCAACTGAGATAATGTTGGTATTATTTTTCTTAGCACTGAAAAGTTTTCTTTTTTTTGTAGATTGTTTTTATTAACTTTTTTTCATTTTGTATGGAGTTATAGCGTTATTTTTTAAAAGCCGCCGCACTCAGAGACATTAATCATTTTTTAATAAGAGAGTAAGTCGGCATTTTTAT
This sequence comes from Calephelis virginiensis, assembly GCA_002245475.1. Lineage (NCBI taxonomy): Eukaryota > Metazoa > Arthropoda > Insecta > Lepidoptera > Riodinidae > Calephelis > Calephelis virginiensis. The sequence continues at coordinate 208,474 of NJDC01003070.1, forward strand.
ACAAAATGTGACTTAGACTAAACTTTTATAGACGTCTCTAAGTGCAACCGTAAGAGTCATTTTGAAGTACTAGGTAATAGATACGTAATTTCTGAAAAACACAGCATGATATTAAAAAATATCTGGTTTTAATTGCGGTGAATAGTTTTATATTTATGATGATCAAAAATTACACTAGTAGTTAATTATAAAAAAAATGAGTAAAAGGAAATTGCGAGGAACTAAAAATAAAAATTACAGGAATAACTTAAATATAATTAAAACACATTTGGCTAAATCGATGTAGAACTTTACCACCTAGTTAAAAATTGTAGTATTAATGTCAAACTGTAGAAGTAAATGATGGCCTTTAGAGTTGCCTTGTATCCCGTTAAGTTAATGGATTAAAAAAGTTCACCAAAGCTTAAACTGTTTCTATTCTAAAATAAATCAATTTGGGTTAATGAAAAAAAGGAACAAACATTCATACGTAGTTTAACATTTGTATTTTACTAGAAATGATTGCTGTATTTTTTTATACCCTAAAAGAATACACGTTTATACTTTCACATTAATATTTTAGTAAAAATAATGGTCGCTGTAACTTTTTATACTTACTTAAAAATAATACAAATTCATCTTTCTTTCTCTCTTTCAGATTTGTGTTTAAGCAATATTAACGGTCGCTAAGTATATTTTATGTACTCAAAAAGAAAATCGGTTTTCCCAATTATCCAACCTGAATCTTTGTTTAAACATACCTTATATTTGTACTGTTACAATCTACTATAAAAACGTATAACTAAAAACTTATCTTACCTATTTTGTATGCAAGCAACGGTGTTTTGAAATAAAACAATAAAACCTTGATCCAAAGTACTATTAATAAAAGAGCATAAAAAACATAAACGAAGTACCGTCACATTAATACCCGTTATTTAAGAAGAACAAAACTTGTGTTTACGCACAGGCCGTAGTAAATAAAAGATCAGAAATAAAACATAATTGGCTGTAACTGGCCAACTCGTAGGACTAGTCCCGTGTTTACATTATTAGTAGGCCAAATAAGTAAGCGAATAAATTGTAAGACTGTACCGTTCGAAGTACCGGTGTATTGTGACAATACATAATACAAGCACAAACAAAAGTGCTTTGTTCAATAATAAATAAAATAGAGGTGTATATTTTTTTTAATTTTACAATAATAGTGACAGTAATTATTGTATATTTAAAAAAATATTGTATCTGTAACATAAAAATGAATCGCTAATTGAGTTGGTACTTCCGAACGACTGGACCACTTTGGCTGATTCTTTTTGTATTCTGTTAGTTGTTCCCAGGAAAAGGTTCTTATAAAGAGAAAAAACCGGGACAATTGCGAGGAAATGGGAAAAACAATATTTTTTTTCCCATACAAACTGAATGGGTGGAACTTAGTTCGCCAGAACAGCTAGTATGTTAATAAAAAATAAATGCCTATTAATTAGTTTAATTTATTATTTGAAATCAAGAAATGACGGTCTATGGTACGAACTTTTTTTTCTTTTAATTTTATATGTGAGAAGTCAGCGTAAAAGCACACGGCCCAACTAATGATAAGAGATAACCGTGGCCTATTGACACTTTAGATATTACATGTGCGTCGCTATCCTGAAGCTGTTGTGTCAGGCCTATCGTGGAAGTCTACCGGCTACCCTACCCTCCAAGCCGGAACATGACAACGTCATTATAGCTGCGGGAATATGTAAGGCGATGGATACCTATCTGGGTGGATGGACACATACCTACCCGGGTAAGTCGCTACACAGAACTCTACCCACAGTGACCTCGTTGGTAATGAATGACCTATATTTTAACCTCTGCTTGCCTCTGACGACTTCTGTAATGTGCCGTCTTGACAAAAGTCGTATCAAAAGCTGGTGCCATCGTGCTATCTCGATTGGTATTAGGTTATTTTTCTTAATTTAGCTGGACATTCATTTACTCTACTAAAACTCTACCCCCAGAAAATGGAAGAAAATAAAACAAATAACACGCTCGGGCCACCTTGTTAATAGAGGTAGAGTTAGTTGTGCATATTCTAACGCCATCTATCATTCGTGAGGTTGAAACAGGCATTTGTATCATTAATTGATTATGAGATGTGTTGGTGCTTG
>NJDC01003070.1:210865-225935 GCA_002245475.1 Calephelis virginiensis
AACTAATTATTCATTTACCATTTGATTTGAATGCATGTATACAAGACAAACGTTGTTAAAACACAGTACAGTAGTTGTAAAACGTAATTAAATTACAAAACAAATATAATAATACCAGTTCCCGTAAATTACGAAATGGCTACTTCGGACATTCGTTTTTTAATTAAACTGGTCCATTAATTGTGATTCAATATAACCACAAAAACTTCACGATAGTGTGTCGTGCCTGCGTTGTTTTCCGTCCACCGCACACCTGCTATATCTCCCACGGTATATCGCTTCGCTAGTTTTTTTGCGTGTTTTTTCAAGTTTTGCATTTTAACTAACTGCTTTCCTTCCAATTTTGCAATATACGTATGTCACAGTGCTGACAAGTAAGCGCTTTTGGGGCTACATTTAGTTTTTTAAACTTTTAATGGCGCTAACTTTCATTTGACCAATATAAAGTTTAAAGCGATAATTTAGTGAAATAATTTAATTTAGAAGATATAAATTATTATAAAAAATGTTACGAATACATGTAAGTTAGTAAATTATAAAGATACCGTTATTGTAGAGAGGAAGTAATATTTAATTGCAGAATTACTTTTGATTGATTAGCTGGTAGGTAATGACAGCAACGATTCTATCGAGTCTTTACCATGAGTTAATTACTTTCGATAATTTAGTTCTATAACGCCTGGTTCCTATATTCAAGAAACGAGTCGTTTTGATTACGAATATAGCACCATAAACTTATGGTGAGGACTTAGATTTGAATTTTGTCTTAATATGATAAAATTTACATTTAAAGTTTACTTTCATTATATTAATACATTTTATAGTATTGGGAGATAAGCAGATATTTTTTAGCGTCACTTGCAGACACCAAAGAAGTTGTTGGAACCTGAGCTTATGTTTTGAGTTACATAGTTTATTGAATTATCTAAATAATCAAAACTGGAATACCGTGGTGGAAACCACTGACGTTACGACAGCTCTATGTAAGAGGAGGTAATCCAAATGATGGCAAGATATTTCACATTTGTATATAAATATCTATTTTCTTTACAGGCACAAAAAAAGCATCTTTTATTATTCTCGTTTCATACATTTTTAAAGAAGCTTCGAGCTCTCGCATTGGCAATATTTATTGCATTTCAGCGCTTTTTAACTCAATGATAGCGCATTTTTAGCTATACAAGTTGACAATTCAGTATTTCATTTTCTGACATTATCACGATATTAATACTTTGCAAATGGGTTTTTGAATTTATTTACTTAAATTCTTTAATTAATTTGACGCTAGGCTTGACGTTAAATTATGTCTTATATCTTAAATTTAGTGGTGTTTTGAAAGATTCGTTAAAATTGCTCAAATACCGTTAATCATTTTATTGGTCATTAATAATGATTAATTATTTTCTCACATTAATCTTTATTTACTTAGATCTGATTCAAGACAGCTTTAATTGTAAGTGGAAATAAATATTGATCAAAAATGCAAAAAACCCTTTTTTATATTCATAGACATTATCTTGAGCATATCTTATTAAAAAAAACATTTATTGACAGTTTTTTACTTTCAGGACTTAGTCTAGAACTCGTTCTGATGCAGATGACATGATAATTATAACATTTTGATAGTTAAGTACTTTTTGTGAATATATACTCCAAAAGTTTTATCATCAATCATCTCAATAGATAATAACTAATAAGATAATGGTGGTGATTCTGCTGTTCACAAACTAAACTTATTTTAGATGCATGCTATCTTTCTCAAATGAAACAAAAACAAAAGAGATGGAACAGTTTAGACGTGTCAGATTGGTGCGGACATGTCTAATCGTGATGTTTTTAATCAACATTTTCCGCGTGATAGATTAAACGTCTGTAGAAATGACGTCTACGGTCTAATTTGACAGCACTAAAAGTGTTCTGTCTCCTTCTGTTACTTTAGTTGAAAGAAGACAGGGATAACTTAAAATTAGTTTAGTGAGTGCACAAAAAAATTACCACCACTACCAAACATTTTCCTAACAGGTACTAAGTAGTTAATGGCTAGCGCGATTTGTATGTCTTTAACTTAGAGGAACTTAGGTATCTCTGCCAGACATATCTGCAGTTTGGAGACAACCCCTCGCTGGTTGACTGGCTAGCATGCACGCCTAACTACACCGACCAAACGCGACCTCGAGTTCAATTCCCGACGGAAGCAGGCATTTATGTGATGAACATTTAGATGTCTCCATTTCCAGGTCTGGGCGTTTATTTAATTTATTTTGGTATATTTTTAAGTATACATCTATGTATTAGAATCGTTGACTAGCACCCATGACACGAGCATATAATTTAATTAATTTTGACACAAGGCGCTTCTATCGAAGCTTCCTTCTTCGGTCTTCCTGAGAAATTATGTACATGGATCACTAGTTTTTTGACGAGGTCAAGGTCATTGTCGACGGTGTGTGCTCGGAGTCCAAACCTGTCAATGCTGGTGTTCCCCAAGGCTGTGTGATTTCTCCTAATTTGTTTCTTTTGCATATCAATGACATGTTGCAAATTAGTGACACTCATTGTCGATTTGCTATGCAGTCGACACTACTGGAGAAGCCTTATACTTTGGCCGACATAATATATCGCGGGAACATGCCATCGAGAGCCGGAACCAACTTGTGTCTAAAATTGACAATCTTTTGTCTGTAATGTCGTTTTGGAGCCAGCAGAATCCGGTGCAATTTAACCCTAACAAAACACAAGTTTGCGCGTTTTAAAACACTCCCCTTGTCGCTTCTCCTCGATTTGAGAGCGTTTCCCTTTCTGCCACAGCCTGCATTGGTATACTCGGCGTTGACATTTCGAGTAATGTTTAATTTCGTGGTCATCTGAAGAAGACGGCTAAAATAGCCTCTAAAAAACTTGGTGTGCTCAGTAAAGCGAGACAGTATTTCAAGCCAACCCATCGCCTACAACTATATAAAGCGCAATTTCGGCCTCATATGGAGTACTATTCTCAACTCTGGGTAGGGGTTCCACAGTGCCAGCTCCTTCCGTTAGACCGCATTCAACGTAGAGCAATTCGAATTGTCAATAACCGGGCAATTACCAATCGGCTTGATTCCTTGGCGTTGCGTAGAGATGTTGGGTCACTCAGTGTTCTCTACCGCATCTATCATGGGGAATGCTCCGAGTAGTTGTTTGGTTCAATTCCAGCCGCTGATTTCCACCTTCGGACATCGCTTCAGAGCTTAAGGTATCATGCCCATCATGTATGTGGCGATGTACAACTGTGCGATTCGGAAGACATTTTTTACCCCGTATAACACCTTTGTGGAATCAGTTACCGAGGGCGGTATTCCCAAACGATTATGACTTAGGAACCTTCAAGAGAAAAGCGTACTCATTCCTTAAAGGGCGGCAACGCATCTGTGATACTCCTGGTGTTGCGAATGTCCGTGGGCGGAGGTGATCACTTTCCATCAGGTGACCCACTTGCTCGTTTGCCTCCTCTTCTATAAAAATAAAAAGATTTAATTCGTGTAACTTGTAAATATAAAAATAAAAAAAAAACCTACTGATATGTACCACTGCTTTACTTACTTCTGCCATCATGTTAGCAACCCGACACGACAGTCTTGAAATTTAAGTGGTAAGTAAGTTTTTTTTTACTAATGTGTTGCCAACCTCGCGGTTTTTACAACTTCTCCAGGCTTTAAGGTAGTAAAGTTTCGTGCAGCAACTTACAAGAGTACGGAACCATCGCCCTACCTATGTTCAAATTTCCCAATTAATGAGAGTGTAATGTTCCAGTCTGGTTGGTAGGTATCCAGTGAACTTGCAAAGTTGTCCTAACATTCCGGCCACAGGACAGCGACACACCTGTAGAATCTGTGGTGTAAATTTGCCATCAGGATGGCCGTGTGTGCCTCATATTTTTAAAATCGGTTTAGAAATGACGACAATTTATTAACATAGTTTAAAAATACATAGGATTCGAAATATAACCTCGTCCTTTTTTCGAAGTTAGTTAAAAATAAATAACCTTTGACCATCTATTGGAAAAAAGAAAAGGAGTCGAAGGTGTGAAGAGAAGAAGTGTACAAGGACAGCAAATGCTAATCCACCCTTCTAATGTTTGCTTAGGTACCTACTGAAGATTACAACCCGGTTAAGATCTAGCTAAAAGATAAGGATACACCAGTAAAATCTATGGCGTCTGTAGGTGACATTCGGCTATATCATTACATTAATTTGCGCAGTAGTCCTTACTGCAAAAATCGACAACAACTATTACATTAGGTAGCACGACGCGATTTGATACTTAATTCTTTTTTAAAAATTTATTATTCTTTTTTTTAAAAGACATCCAACAATGACTTATTTTTCCAAAAAAAAACTCACAAAAATCGATATGCTACTGACCGACAAATCGCGAAACCAATATACAAAAAACATACATTCGAAATGAGTACTTCCGCCTTCTTTGAATTCGGTTATTAATTCGAATTAAATAAAACTGCGATAAACAGACTCCAATTTCAATGATACGTCGCGTTTTGATAATTCTCAAGTAAATAGCTAAGAAACGAAAGAAAAGGTGGCTAATGATTGAGATATGGGAAGGTCGAATGCTTACCTCGATGACGAGTAAGTACAAGAACGTGTGTTATGAGGCATAACTCATAAACCACTTATAGTTATTTTTGGCATAAACTTTATTTAAGACCATCTCGGAATCATGACTTATCCTCAATTAAGACTTTTAAATTAGGTCGTTATTGATAGAGTAATCGAGTAACAAACTTGTAAAAAAACAGATACAGATACAAAATTATTGACAACCTCCACCTTTTTGGAGTCGATTAAAAATAGCTAGGCATTCTATGTTAACCATGAAAAGAGTAAAATTTTAAACGCTGATAAAAATAAAATGAAATTTATTTATTTGCGGAATATATGTGATACAAGATGCTACAAACTTAAGCTTTCAAACACATTCTACTACATTGCGCTCTGTAAATATTTTAAGAACTATATAAAATAAATATGTAATTACTTCTAATTAAATATTTAACACAATTGTTTGTGTTTTATAAGATTAATTAAAAACTGTTTTGAAAAAACATTTTGAAATCTAAATAAATTGAAGCCTATCTACCTTAAACTACCACTGTTTAAAATTAATTACTAATTTATAATGTCTATGTGATTTGTTATGAGATTATTATTTACATATAAATATGTTAAAAAATATATTATCATCATCATTATCAGTCGGAGGATGTCCACTGCTGGACATAGGCCGCCTCCAAAGAGTGCCACAAGTCATGGTCACCAACCGCTTGCATCCAGCGACTGCCTGCTATTTTATATATATAAAATATATATAAATCTGAAATAAACATTGATTTCATTAGATTATAAACAGGAAGACGCAATTAAACGATGAACTGATAACGATAATGATCTTTGCTACAAGTCGTTATGGAGATTAATACTAGTATAAATAATATTCCGTTTCAAATTGGCAATAATCCATTAAAAAGTTATCAAAATCCCGTTAAAATTTATAAAAATCGTGTTTAAAATGTAATTTTCTAGAAATACATCGAAATAATTGCGTCAAAGGTGATTAAGTTACCTTAAGTACAGTTAACTAAAATTTGAATTCTTTTTATGTATCTAAAGCATCTCTTGGCAACTTGAAGCTTGTCCAATCAATATTAAGATAATATCTAATCATAAAATATTTATGATCGTCTGGGTCAGATAATCTCAAACTTATGGCTTTTTCTGTGCTTTTTCATCTATGTTACATCACAATGTACAGAAAATCGTATATATAAAATGAATCCGCGTGGACGGATGGACCAATTCTTCTAATTATTCATTTTTTTGTGCGTTTGTTTTTAAAAAAGGATATTTACGCCCATATCCCCGAAGAGGGAGGCAGAGGCACAACTAGGGCACCCACTACAAGCCGAAGACACTAAGTCCCACCATGTCTATCACATTGTGGCAATCCTATCCCATACCAGACAACCTTATTTTTATTAGAAAATTGAAAATGTACATTTTCTTTCTGTTTTTGTTGCTCGACCTGGGATTTGAACCCAGTGCGATGCCGGACCGCTAGACCACAGAGGTGATTGTTTCATATGAAAAAAAGAAGGTTTATATAAAAAAGATCAGTATTCATAGTAAGAACAGAATAACATTTATCGGCTCAGTCTGTATGAAATTAATGTTATTTCAAATTTTGTTTTTAACTAAAGATGTGCAGCTATGCAGTAAAGCGGCCAGGTCGGTACTACCGCGTTTCCCTGCCGATATAACGTCAATCTTCGCCATTGGCATATTCTATGCTAGAGGGAAAGGTAAATTGTAGACCTGCAAATGTGGCTTACTATAGCGATACCGATAAATAATAAATATCCCTGGACAAGTCACATAAATTGAATCTAACCCCAAAGTAAGCAAATTATATGCTTGTGTTACGAGTGTTAGTCAACGATATTATTACATAGAAATACTTAAATAGATATACAAAAATAAATTTAATAAACACCCAGACCCGGAAACGCAGACATCTAAATGTTCATCACACAAATGCCTGCCCTCGTTGGGAATCCAACCCGAGACTCGCGGTCGGTCGATGTAACTAGGTGTGTACGCTAACCACTCGTCCAACGACGTGGTCACAGAGGCGGAACATCTATGGTGTTTGTAGGCGACAGTACTCTCTTACCATCAGGAGAGATATCTGCTAGTTCATCATCTTATAACAAAAAAATTACCCCAGTTTGAGAAACGCAAACATATATTAACTCTTTTTGTACATAACTGATATTAGATACAAAAAAAATACTAAAAAGTAAAAAGAAAAACAAAGTACAAAAGGCGAGCTTATCTCTAGTAAAAGAAATTTCTTCCAGCCAACCCGTAAAAGGAAAGTACTAAATAAAATAAAATAACATAATTTATAAATAAAATAAATTGACTCGATAAATATCAAAACTGAATGAAGAAGTTTCTTTATCTAAATTGGCTCAGATAGGTTATAAAAAATCGATGAAGATGTAATCTGTGATCTTCACAGCTTCCAATTCAGGTCATCAGGGATTAATATTAAATTTCACCTGCCTGTCACGCTTTTACGGATATAATGGTTAGATGGCATTCCTTGAAGCGTTTTGACGTGTGGCTGTGATGTCCCTATCGCTCCATAGTTTTTAATGGTTATATTATTCAACTACTGCAATCTGACAAACTTGATCGTAGAAAATGAAAATGAAAAATAAATAGTTAGTTAATACCAATATATTCTTCCACATTGTGGTATGCAAATATTTTTAAAATTATACAAATTTATTGTTCAGGTTTATAATATGTGTTTATATATTTAAAAAAATATATGAATCGGTTTAATCCTAACTACCATAAGCTACCACTATTTCCAAACCTAGCCGGTCAGGAGAAGAATCAGCAAATCAAACTCGCCGGCAACCAGAATTGGACGTTGTTGAGCAGAAAGGACCCAACCCACATGATCACCAAAATTGAGTAAAACATACTAAAGAGGTGGTAAAGCTTATACTTTCGTTCAGTGAAAGATCCTAGAGATAAACAACACTATGATATTTGTATAATTATTACATACCAACCCACATATGTATATGGCCAGTACCAATTATTATGAATATATACACTTCCAAGTCAATTATCTCAAAACTTATTATATGTGGATTGGGTCCTTTCTGCTTAGTTACGTCCAATTAGCCCTACCTACCTCAAGCTGCCAGAGACCTAACACGAGAGTTATAACACGCCTCGATTGGTGCTGAAATTACAATAGGCTTGCAGGGTAATCAGATAGCATTTATATTTAGTTAGGTTTTAGAAACTTTTTTAGGTATCGTAAACCGCGTAAGGGCGTGAAGATACCTTTTCCAAGCATAGTCTGAAGAAATATTTAATTCTGGACCAAATGGATGGCAAACGTGATTGATATAGAGTGACTTCAACACTTCCACTCCTTAAAACATCTAGTAGGACTCTACAATGAAAGCAGTAGGTAGTGGCACGGCTCGAGCATTCCATGAAGCATAAGACACTCGTATATATCAATATAAACTTTATCAAAATTAATTCAGTGTTTTTAAAAAAAAAACGTAATTTCACATTTTCGACTTAGTATAACATTTAATAAAACAGAAATAAAACTAAAACGGTATATGAAATATTTAAACAAATGATTGCTATGTATATTGTATACAAGGCATATAATCTAAAACGAAGGTTATAAAATGATTTGTTGATTTGTCTATTCGCTTTTCCCTCAAAATTACTGAACGGTTCTTTCCAACTTTGTATAGTAAAAGCGGACTCCGGATCTGAATGAACGGTTCTTTCCAAATTTTGTATAGTGAAAGCGGACTCCGGATCAACATTTCGATACCTACCACAATAACCACAAAAAGTTACAACAACATATGTACTAAATCGCGGACAATTGCTAATAACAATAAATGATACTAGCTGTTACCCGCGGCTTTGCTCTCACAGCAGTTACTATAAAAACTTTCATTCAAACTTTCAACCCTTATTTCAACCAATTAGGGATAGAATTTCCAGAAACGCTTAAATACGTATCTACTCATTTTTAGTAAGTAGCCCAAATATAAAGTTCCATGTTTCTAACCTAAAAAATGACGGTCATGTATACAAACTTTCAACTCCTATTTCATTCCCTTTGGGGTAAAATTTCCAAAATGCCGTCCTTAGGGGGTGTCTACTCAATAAAACGACTCTACTCACCAAATTTCATTAATTGTAACAGTATTTGTTCGGCGATGGTGAATCATATAGTTAGGACATGTTATTTTATAAGTATAGATAGTGTTGATAAATAACTTATAATTAATAATGAAATATGGTTACAAAAACAAAATAATGAAATTGTATGTTTCTTTTCAGTTTTTATGAAATTTAATTATGTCATTATTTCTTACTTATGAAATAAATAAATATTTCTGGATAAATTTCACAATTTAGCTTATACCGAAATTAAGCAAATCATATTTTTTTATTATTAATTTTACTCAACTATACAAATAAATATCTACATCAATAGTGAAATAAATATAATAAGCATTCAAACAAAGAAACAAAGACATTTTATGTTGAAAATCGACCCCTAACCTTCTAAAGTTCCTTTTAAATTAAAATGTTCGTACCTCTACGATAAACTATCTACCGACGAGGCAATCAAAACTCTTTTATTACTTTCTGTAACATTATTTTACTTGTAACTATTTGATGTAGAGTTCGTAGAATTTTGGCAGTTTTATTGTAGAGCAGTTTTCCTAAGTAGCGCGGAAAATTACCGTAGTGTTACTACGTCAGCCTCGTGTTGCCATTGGTGGCCCCGCGACCAATAGAAACTGCGGTGGAGTGCGGTAACGCCAATACGCCTACCTATTGCTTTTCCAAATTTAAATATGAGGGTTTGCAGAGTTACTTCTTTTCCAAATTTAAATATGAGGGTTTGCAGAGTTACACTTTCCGTCGGCACTTGGTGGAGTTTCATTTTAAATAATCGTCTTTCAATAGAACTTATCAGCATTATAGGTTTTGCAACGTCCAAATATAGCTGTAAAAATTGAAAGCAATTGCTTTAAATATGAGAAATTATGTAAATGATAGGTGCAAGTGTTATTTAACAAACTAGTAATAATATTTTTTATTAAAAATGGTTATTTTTAAATAATATTCAATTGAAACGGGGTTTCATATGGTAAGAAACAAACGCCGGCTATAGATACAACAATCGCAACAATACTACGCAAAAATATTTAAATTAGGTTTATTATTTCCTTTCTTTAAAAAAGGGATTCTTGTCATTATTAAAAATAATTTTGAAATATTAGTCACTGGTTAATGTAGTTAGACGATGTAGTGGTAAGCTGCAGCCAGTATCTATTCCTACTACCGCCATATCTTCTCCGACATCACTGGGTTAGTATTAGTCTTTGTTGTGTTCCATGCTGAAGGTAGACTTGCACAAGTGGTTTAACATTCCAGTATTTAAGATTCCCATATTTCTTTTGGTCTATGTCAATTGCCTTTACCATGTCCCGATGTAGATATTAGACTTAAACAAGAAACTTAAAATTTCGCATTTAAAACGCACAATTTCGGTTTTAATAAGTAATAATTAATCCTAAAAAATAAAATACTGATCTTCGAATATACCATTTTGGAAAAGATAAAATCATTTATAATTCCGGAAGCATCCAACCACGTATGCATATTTATAAACATACCAATTAGCAGGTTGTTATAAAAGTTGTTATATTTCATTTTAGTTATGGTAATAATTCTAGTTTACAACATAAGTTAATTACGTGTTGGATATTCCGAGCTGCGATTATTATTTAATGCAGGAAACGAGATAGAGATGGCGGCACTGAGATGGGTATCTGGGAAGTTGAACTATTTTTAAATTATTCTATTAATTGAGGTATATATCGAGAGATCTTCAGGAGTAGAAATACTTTTTTTCCTTTTTTTTTGATGTGAGAGCTAATAATTACACGGCTCTCCTGATGGTAAGAGATATGCTATGGTATATATGGCTATAGAACCTTTGCTATCCTGTGGCAGAAATGTCAGGCCTATCGTGCAAGTCTATCGTCTAATATATGACAAAATCATTATTTTCGCAGGAATAGGTAATAGATCCCTATCCGGTCAAGCTGCTGCAAACCACTCTCCGACAAGTGGTAATATGTGAGGGGTGATATCATACTTGCTTAATGTCAACAACTCTTCGATTGGCTCGGGTTCGATTCCCAAAAGAGACTGGCTGTATGATTGTTTTTATAGATTTGTGTTTATAAAATTTATTTAGTTGTAATACAACTGTTTCAATGTATTTTTGTCGTTGCCAGTCACCCACATTTCAAAAATGTAATTTGTTTACTTTGAACATCAATTTAAAGAATTCTCTGCAAAATAAATGTGAAATACATTAGTAGTTTTAAAGGGTTTGTTTTCGTAATTTATGTTTCAGATATTTCGATTATGTTTCAAATATTTAAAAAAAATATCTGAAACATAATCCGTGTCCTGAATAACTTAGTCTTCCAATTATTGAAAAAAAGGAATTCATTGTAATCAATATAAGCAATTATTTTCTTTTTTTGGCCAAAGCAAAACGCTTGCTGCTCGTTAAGCTTTCTTTAAACTAAGAAAATATGATTTAATACGGTACACAATAAAACAAAGTACTACTTAGTTAGTGTTTTCCTTCATTAATCCATTAAATAAACGAATAAAAGGTGTTGGCTTGTTAAATTGGCCTTCCATGGTCCATCCACTTTATACCGAACTGTAAAAAGTTTACCGAAAATAGTAATTGTGAAATAAAAAAATCTACACAAGTTTCACGACTAGATCAAACGTTAATGTAAAAAAAATATGTAGATAGATAAGAAAACATTCAATATGAAATGACGTCATCGGTTTTGATTACAAAAATGCTTGTCCCTCATGAGATTGGAACTTAGTCTCTTAAATAATTGGTGGTCATGAATAACAGCTTGACAAGCACTGATACTGACTCTGACCCTTCGACCAGTAAGGTGATCGTTAATGAATTATTTTTAAATCACTACAACTTTTAAAGCTTTAAAGCTTACATTTAATAAGTATTTCTACTTTTCTTAACTAGACTAAAGAATCAAACGTTAAAAAAGCTTTGCTTTGAAATATGTGATGGTTAGTGTTTTCTATACAACATAGCAGGTCATTTAGTTTGATTGAAATTTGAAAATGTGTTAATTTTATTTTTATTAATATTAATATATAATATTATGTTTTTTTACACATTCGTTCAGTATATAGGCATGTACTTGTTGAAAAGCTAAGAATAATAGTATTTGCTTCTTTTTTCTTCAAAAGATTTTTTGCCAACTTGGCCAAAGTCCAACACCATACCTCTAGACCACAAAAATATTAGAAGTAGATAGAAACAGCTTTACTCAGTTTTTTTAATGTTTTCTTCCTTTTGTTGCTGTTTCCGGTTTAGTAACTTTATCAGAATATTAGGCCTTTTCTATATTGCTAACTTTTTACATAAAGAGACTTTAATATACACGCATGCCCGAAGTTCTTCTTCTGGTGGTTACTATTGCACCATCCATTGGGATACACACATTGTTTAAACGCATAAAAATGACTTAGTATAACATAACTTAGTGACTTTAAGTCGTATCAGATATTATTGTTTTAATATATATAACTCATAACCTTTGTTTTACTTTATAGATTGTAAAGAAAATGTTGCATAAATCGTTAATAAAATCGAGCTTTATCGTTTAGACTTAAAGAAAAATTTGAGACTAGTAACGCCATCTTGTTTACTATTATTGAACTAAAGTAGTTCTATTTAAATTCACCGGAGCTAGTATCGCAGTTTAGTGGATAACATGAAAGCTTACAGCTTACAGATAGATACAGGCAAAATATTATAAAATATTATTTTATTTAACATAATGAACTAAGTATGTGCAACCAAAATAAAAATACCAAATATTTAAAGTCACATAATTAAAACTTCATAAATGTATTGTCTATTTGTTTAATATCAAGAAATATATTTTTATTGACTCTATGTATCTATGTAATTAGTTAAGTTATTATTATAATCTGCTAAAATTTTAATTTTTCAAATTAAACTGACTTTCAGTCACGGCTGATTTTAGTCAAAAATAGATAACTAGCTATATAAATAATCATTTTTTTAGAAAAAAATGAAATACATGTAATAATCTGTTTTTCGTCAACAAAATGAACTGCTTAGGAATGGACAATCATCTCTATTTTATCTTAAAAATAAGAAACTTCTTTGATTTGCGATGGTAATTTAGATAAATTTAAGCAAATGTACAAAAATCTTGTTATATATTATTTAATAAACAATATGAATTCCATAAAAACTGATACCTAGTATTAGTGAAACAATAATTATAACAATGAACACGACTCTACATTGTTAAACCCTGTTTTTTCAATTACATATCTCATTAATAAAAATTATATCAGTCCAAGATACGACTACAATTACATATTTGTGTATATTTTTACAATTTCCGGTGTTATTGAAAAATTACTGTTATTAAACTCTGCATCGCCTGTATAATAGACTGAATCTTTTCAAACAATCGCTGAAATGTATACAGCGTCGTCTTTTGTTAAACACCGATGAAAACTGCCACGAGCCACACAATATTTTCATCCCTTTCATACTTAACCCAAATAGTATACACGTCTCTTTCATTTAGATTTATTGTACAGTATCAGTGGTCGTGCGTCTCGCTCTTATCGCATCGATCATTGATCTTTGAAATTCGTTGGTAAGTCGAGCGGCGCGCGCGCAGTCCGAAGCCGCTGACACCTATCTCGCTCGCACGCGCTCTTTGCGGTTATTGTTGTCTCGTGTTTCTTTTATTAGCGTTTTATTATTTCTTGTAGATGATCACGCGATTGTAAGCTGTCGCTTGGCGCGCACACGTCATGTTTTCCCTCCTTGTTCGACGTGTAGGCGAATATATTCTTCATCTCTTTCTGGACGGCGCACGTCGGTATCGCTGCCGTGCGTCGATGTTTTGGGAAGTGCACCCGCTCGACGTTCCCACGGTTCACCTTCGGCCGACTTCCTTACGAAAAAATAAACAAGAGCAGTGAGCACTTTGTTGAAGAAAATCGACGTCTGCCGGTCGCGTTGAATGATTAATACAATTATGAATGCGTTCGCTGCTACCTTCTCTACTTGACGGTAATAATAGCGTTGTAAAAGACACGTGGTTTTGACGGTTCCTCGGAGGCCCGATTAAATATTAAATATACATTACAATAAATTATGGAGGTAACGTCTAGTAGAGATATGGAGATAATTGTTTTAACTTTTTAATGACCACAATCGACTCTCACAATTAATGTTGTACTGACTGAAAGTTCTTTTAAGAATATTTAAATATGTAGTATGTTTTATGAATGTTATGATTGTTGCTTACTAGCTGTTTTTCGCGGCTTTGCTCGCGTATTAAAGTTATTTTGTTCTGTCATTGGAACCCTTCGAGATGTCAGGATAATCACTTAATAAAAGCAATTGTCCCGGGTCGGCCAACATAAAGAAAATTGGATTTTTCCAATTTTCTAATCAAAAAAAAAATGTTGGTCGGGATTGGAAATGTGCCCGGTTGGCGATGGGCTTGCCACCTATCACATTGTGGGACTTAGTGTCTTCGGCTAGTCGTGAGTGCCTTGGTTGTACCTCTGCCTACCTCTTCGGGGATATAGGCGTGAAGATACTTACTTACTTACTTTTAAAAGCAATTGTCGTTTTCCTTGACGTTGCTCGATTTTTTGAGTTCCAGAATTACCAGCTTAAGTAGGAAGTTCTAAATTATGTATACTACAATCACATTCTACGCGACCTTTACCTTATTAGTTCAAGAGTTAGCGTACATGCTAAAACTTTACCATTCACGAGGCTTAGGTTTGAGAAGCTCAGAAGTTTGTGAGATAAATGTATTTATATATCTAAATGTTTTAATCTATTTCCAGATGAATATACGAAATCCTAGCATATAAGCAAATTATTTGCTTACTCTGGGATTATATCAATATGTAATATATTCATAACTGATCAGCCATTAGCCAGGTGTCTAAAACAAAACCTCCGGTAATCTATTTAAATATTCTTCGCGAATTTATTCGTAAATTTATCTTATTACATATTAACATGGCCTATGTAAAAAATGTTCCAGAGATATTTGTTAATTGAAAGTAGATAATTTACTAATGTGCATAACAGTACACCGCAAAAAAAAGATTATGATGACCATTAATAGAAAATATTTGGGAGTCATTGACACTATCAAAGGACATTAAATGTATCCCATTATAATTTATTACTAGTCATATTAAAAATATTACTTTTAGAATTTCTAGATGAGCCAGTTACGTTGTATTTGGCTAAGATACATTGACGCTAAACCCCTAAAGGAGTAGACAGAGGGCATTG
>NJDC01003071.1:28985-60122 GCA_002245475.1 Calephelis virginiensis
GTTTTACCAATATCTTATATAACAGAACTGATGTAATAATTGTATAATCAAGATGTAAGTGAATGGTCATCGTTCAGGTCACAAATTGTCTGCGTCCGTATCAGAACATAGACTAGGTCATGCACTATCAGTGAATAGATTGTAATTTGTGTGGGCGTGTATTATGAAGGCTGTTTTAAGGCTCAATTTTTATAAACAAAGAGGTCATTTGTGAGCAGTATTCGCCATTAAAGGATTTCGTAATAGCAACTTTCAAGCATAGATTAGGAATATATTTTAGGGTAACATGTCTTACTGTCCCACTCAGAGACATCAATTATCTTTTGATCGTTCATTAAGTCGGCATTTTCAATACAAGATTGTGATTTAATGATAAATTAAACGTTAAAAGATGTCTCTGAGTGCGATCGTAAGTCAACATTTTCTATCCAAAATTGCGACTTAATGATAGTTTAAACGTTGATGATGTCTCTGACTGCGGCTGTTAATAATATTTGACTCGATTTCACAAAATACAACCATAATTTTTTACAGCAAAAGAAAATGGTTTTCATATTATTTGAATTACTTATGAAGTTATATTTGGGTTTTTGAAAATGTGGTTTAGCTTAAAAAATATTCACTAAAGTATCTCGTTTTACCAATTCTAGTCGAGTATTTATTGAGATATGTTTTTTTTTTTAGATTTTTCAACAAACGTATAAAAATAAACTAACAGTCGACTTAATAACTTCCTCCTTTTCGGATTCAGATAACAACATTTCCAGTTTAACATCTAGAAGGGTGATAACACGTAATTGCGTATACAACGTCGATTACTGTTATCGTGCTCGTAATTTCTCTTTTATAGATACTGTTATAGAGTGAGTAGTTTTATGTTTCTATATTACTGCCAGTTTTAAAACTTAGTGACCAGAGAGCCATGTTTTTATATGTACAGATAAAAATCTGCGTTACCTATACGGGACTGTCCGTGAAGATAAAACGTTAAACAAGCAAAAATGTGATCATAAACTAAAACATATTTCTTATGCACTTATCTTCTATGAAAAATAATTTGTAGAATTATTTTTATTTGTGACCTTCTACAATGATAATATCAAGTTTATACCAAAATGTATTATATCCAGCAAACAGTTAAAAATAGACAACTATTCGTTAGCAAAACAGGGACACCATAAAAGTACGAATGTGTCGCTATTTTGAGGATTTGACATGTCTTTTGCAATAAATAATTTAAGTACATTAAAACTGACTTTAAATTTCAATATGTTTTGACGATTTATTTATGTCAGAAAATAATGCCTAAGAGATTATTTGCTGTCTTTTGTCTATGTAAATCCGCATCCGCTGAGTAGAATAGACCGTTTCCCTCCGTGCCTAGCAGCTACTTACAGCTATGTTCTTGTTCGGAAGGTAGGATAGCTGATAGACTTACGGCCAATACTAATAATCAATCCTAATCCAAAACTCGCTGTCCAAGATTGATATTTTGATCCATTTTTATGTTATCGCTTGCCAATAATATATCTGTGCACAGGATAAATGGGAATGAGGTATAGGATAGGCCGGCGGATACGCAGCTATCTAGATTGCTTGAAATCTATTAGATTGAGATACATTATTAACATTGGCCGTTACACATTAAGCCTAATAACCTGGTCACAGAATAGCGACGCACCTTAAACGTCTATGGTGTCTATAGGCCATGGTCGTTTCTTACCACCAGGAGAGCCGTAGGTTGTTCTCCTCTCTTATAAAAAATACTGTCTACACTTCAGATTTTAGAGTAAGTACTGCACTGCTAATTATTAAATAAATCGTGTCTAATGTAATGTCTTATGTAGACTGGATCCTCCTTGTGGAATAGACCTCCTTCTCTAAATGGCATCTTGTAGTATAGTGATAAACAATTGATTGCCCGGGTAGGGGTGCACCGCCTTGCTTATTTCTGTCGCCATAGTGACAGTGTTTGCCACTTTCCTGTTCCGGTACAGCGAGAGGGTGACCGGTAGATTTGTAATAAGGTACCTATGTCATCATCATCATCATGAGCCGGAGGATGTCCACTGCTAGACATAGGCCTCCCCCAAAAGAGCGCCACAAGTCACGGTCGCTAGCCGCTTGTATCCAGCGGCTCCCCGCGATTTTGACCAGGTCATCAGTCCACCGGGTAAGAGGTCGTCCAACACTACGTCCTCCGGTGCCGGGCTGCCACTCCAAAACCTTTCTTCCCCAACGGTTGTCGGTTCTGCGAGCAATGTGACATGCCCATTGCCACTTCAGCTTGTTAACTCTCTGAACTATGTCGGTTACTCTCGTTCTCTTGGGGATCACCGAATTACGGATCATATCTCGCAGAGAAACACCGAGCATAGCTCTCTCCATAGCACGCTGAGCGACTCTGAGCTTATTTAAGAGGCCCACATTTAATGGCCAAGTCTCAGTTCCACATGTCATCACTGGTAACACACGCTGGTCGAACCTATGTACCTATGTACCTTTTACATATCTGTTAATCAGACTGTCAACTGTTGTTACTTTCAAGATCATTATCCCAGTCTAAATCAAGGTTGTTGTTGAAATTTTAAGATATGCGCATCGGCATAAATACGAGTACAAAAGGGAAGCCAGCAATTTTTATTCAGACTCGTTTTGTACCGACGTTTTTGTAGGTATTATTGGGTAGGTAGGTAGGTAGTACTTTTGTATGAGACGTCTTGTTCAAAGTTTGCTCGTCTCCACTCTCTGTATATCTTGTAACGAACGTCTGTCTTATAACTGTGACTAGCGCTTAGCCTAAACGAACCCAGAATCCACTTTTTACTCATACTTTTTCCGTCAACCTCGCTACTGTCTAGCCAGCGTCATTACCAAAATAAGTAAAATGTTGTCACATGTATTATAACTCCTGACCTATCGGGGAAGGTTAGTAGTTTCATGGCACGTTTTATGTTTCGACATAATAACAATTATATATGTGTCACAACTATCACACGTTATGGCTACCTCGCAAGAACAGTATTTTGTTTTATACACAAGTAGGCAACGTAACATATTATTAACTTTGAAAAGAGGGGGTTACATGTATTTTTTGTGTATGTTAATCGACTTCTCAATAGATTTTTTTTATTTAAAAGAGCTTATTTTCTAAGTGATCCCCTTGCCATCAAGTCTGGATCAGATGATGAAATCCCAAAGACGTCGAAGAAAATACGTAGTTTCTTTGTACCTAGATGACATAATTATTGAAATCGTAGTCGGTTTTTGCTGTTTTACTGTTTATTATAAACTATTTATTTCACGAGCCCTGATGATCCACAAAGTAGAGACAAATTAGTACATTCATGGTGTGTTGCTATCAGAAGAATCGCCTACTCGTTTACTGTCTGCTGTGTATGTTTATGACACTAATCGCTGTACAAACTTGACATTTTCGTAGAACGAAATAAAAAAAGCAGTTGTCTGTAAAGTCGGTTTACCGACGATCGTTGAACGTGACAACGTCATAAGAACGGAGGCCGATTGTGCCTCTTTGTCGCTCGTTCCATCCTCTCGCTTGCATTTCAAGCCTTACATAAAACGCCTCAGAGCGAGGTAACGCCGCATGAGTCATGGTTTTTGGTGCGTGCAGCCGGCTCCATCGAATTATAAGACGTTGTCACGTCAATAATAATTCTAAAGAATCTGTTTTTCACAGACCAAAATTTCTTAAGAAGGTAAGTGTAAAAAAAGTGTGATTACTGTCTGCTCATATTTTTACATGATATCTTCACACCCAATATCCAGAGAGAATAGAGTGCCAAGTGTCAACATATTTTTAAACGTTAAAAATATAAACTCGCTGTCTTATTAAGTTTTAAAACTGGCAGTAATAATCAAACCATGAAATTGAAGTGCAGTATTTTTGCAGTTATACTGCAACAAACTATTTGAAAACTAGCTTTTCTCTGCGACTTCGTACACGCGTTAATGAACTTTTTATAGTTAAAAATGGAAACTAAGATATTCCTCGTAAAATATGACTTGTTCACCTTCGGTACAAGCTATAGTACCGCAGAAAATTTGTAAAAAACTGTTCAGTAGTTTTTGTATAAAAAATGATCAGACAAACCGACATAAATGTGAGTAACCCTCGTACTTATCCGGGCAATAGCTGCACAGCACTTTACCACCAAGGGTGCAGTTGGTAATGATCTTACGAGCTTCTTGACAAAGGCAGATGGTCTATCTTCTTAACGGGCCCGGACTAACACGAATAAAAAGTCCAGGTCCGTGCCTCCTTTATGCGATAAAGACCGAATAATTTTTAACAATGCAGCTAGTAAAAAAAGTTTCCAAATACACTGAATGTTCATACATGATATTTTACCGAGGTTATTAAGTTTGACTTTTGTTCAACGCTGTATCTACGTAATGTTAAGTCATAAGAAAGACCAAGGCCCTTTCGTTTTATTTGCTTTTTAAAGAAAAATGTCACGGTTAATGATATTTAAAATTATCAACGTCACTTTACAATTATCGCCTTTAAAGTCGTAAGTACCTTAATGATATTGACCTAATATTCTTTACTAAAATAAAGGAGAAGTAAGTTAATTTATAAAAATGTTTTTACCAGCAATTTTTTACTGGAAAATGTTTTCTTAAATAATTTATTGTACTAGTGGGCGCCCATTAGTCGAAATTCGACCATAATAAATTTTAATATCTTGTTGATAAGAACGCCATCTTTATTTCTCAAGACCAACTACTTTGTTTCCAAACTGTATGATTATAGTTTGTACGCCATCTGTTAATTTTTTATCGTTATCATCAATATATTTGTGTGTGTCAAATGCATGGTAGTGTGGGTAATGTTTTATTTATTGATTTAATGTACTTAATAAGCATTATTATTGAAAAATGTTGGCGTTCTGCTCTTTTCCTACACATAAACTATAAGTGTGCCAAATTTTATGCTCCTGCATCCGCACAATTTTCGTAAAAAGGGGTCCAAAGTTTTGGCATCACGTATTTATATATAGATTCTACTTTTTAACCTACTTCTAAGGAGGAGGAGGTTATTTGATCGACTCCTATATTTTTGTACATTTATGTTAATCGATTTCTCCGTCATTTTTTAAATGATTTTAAAAAATATTTTGTCATTTGAAAGACTGCACTTCTGAGCTTCTATTTTTCGCTAAGTTTGGATCTTGTGATGCCCAGGGAAAACGACGATAGTTATTAGATGATTTGCCTATTGAATCGAAGTCGTTTTTTTAGTTTTTGCATAACATTTGATACTAACATGGCTAGGTTATGGATAGGTTGTACAAAAATATTTGATGGGTTATTTTGTTGCGGCATCCATTTTGAGTTTAAAATATTGGCTGTTTCGCTACCGTCACATGGATTTTAAGTGGAAAACGTGTTCACTGTTGATTACTTTACTAATAAGTAGTTGTAGTAAGGGCAAAACTGCATATTTTGACAAAAGTGTAATGTTAGGGCTCGTAAAGTCAGAGCGAGTGGAGTGCGTCACTCTACTTATCGTTTGAAAAATGTTAGTCGTAACAGAGATTAGTAATTATATATATTGTCTTTGGTCGTAACGAGCCATTACACCAGGTCAATCTACATAAAGTTTTCTTAATAAAAACATGTTGACGCAGCGGTATAGTAATCGTGTGTTTTTTGCGAATAGAAAACGATTGTTTGTTAATATGTTCTAGTATCTTCACGCCCATATCCCCGAAGAGATTGGCAGTACAACCAAGGCACCCAGGACTAGCCGAAGACACTAAGTCCCACAATGTGATAGGTGGCAAGCCTATCGCCAACCGGGCACATTTCCAATCCCGACCAACATTTTTTATTTATTAGAAAATTGTAAAAATCCAATTTTCTTTTTGTTGGCCGACCCGGGATTCGAACCCGGGACCTCATGCAGTCAAGTCCAACACCCGGACCGCTAGACCACAGAGGCGATACTAATAATATGTTCTAGAGCCTCATATACCTTCTTACTTTAAATCTATACTTTTGAACTTGCGTACTTTTGTATTATTTTTAAAAATGTGGCTTTTAAATCGATTCTATAACATAATCCATCATATAATTTTATAAATTTCACTTTTAAATAGATTTTTGTAATATTGATGCCAAAATATGATGTTGTGGAGTTTAATTTTTTCATTGACAATACAACATGTTCTTTTTAGCGAGTTCTAAAATTTTATTGGTCAAAAGCGTTGCTAGATTGATGACGTCATTTATTTCTTTATCCGAACAAGCTACATAATATGTATAAACTATAATATATTATATAGTGTATAGATTTACCATATGAAACGGTTTATAGTGCTACAGGAATGAAGGTGAACTAGACACATTGTGTAGGATGAAAATGACTAAATTACAGCCAGTTTATATTCAATGCCAACAACGTTATCTTTAGAGACCTATTATGAAATTGCTGATTTGTTATATCTATAACACCTACCTTTATAAATTTTGGGGTACCGTACCAAAAATAAAAAAACCCTTTAAAACGTCATACCTAAGCGCATTTTATCGCCTGCGCCGTAATTAGCGCCTTAAATGAAGATAATCTGTGCGCTTGAACTTAAATTTTAAAGTTCAGTGAAGTTATAAAATCCTTTCTGTTAGTCATTAAAAAAATTTGAATTTTGTTTTGTATTTTGATATTTAGATTTTAAATTAGAATTTGTAATAATATTGGAAGGCAAAGATTTCCTGATTTCCTGATGGTATGAAAGTCACGCCTCTTATACACACCAAAGGTAGATAAGGTGTGTTTCCAACTTAAGGCCGGGGTAAGGTAAGTTTACTAGCTACCTTACCTTTAAAACCAGAACACTTCAACGACAAAAACTAACGATATGACGACAGGAATAGGGAAAAAATAGACCAATCTGGGCGAGTCGCTGCGTAACTACGACGAAGTGTTTGTCTGTTGTAGTTAATTGTTTTATACGTAATTCACAGAAATGTAAAAGCCTCAATTATAAGACACATTTCAGAATAAATTCACCGATCGCATAGAATCAGTCACACAAAACATTGTATTCACTGTTCTCGTCTCATCCTTTAGCGAGCTTTATTGTGCTATACTGGAAGAGATAAAACGGAAGTGAAAGCGTGTATTTAACAGTTAGCTACGCTACTTCACGATTTACACCAGCCTGCTGTAACACCAACGTCCGGTGATTATGGGATTTTGCATAACATCCTTCGTGGATGGCATTATTCAACTAGAGAAACATTGCGGTAATATAATTTTCAACATTGAACGATTTATTATCAAGCTTGAACAAAAATCATTATATAATCTTAATAAATAAACATTCCTGGACCAACAACGATACCGATGCAAATTCTGCTCTATACTTGTATAGATACCAGAAGAAATTTAATAAACACCCAGAAATGCTGACACCTAAATGTTTTACTTACACAGGTGTCTGCCTCCGTCGGGATTAAGGCGTGTACGCTAACCCCTCGACCAACGGGGCGACAATGATTAATTAAAATTTCGTTTTCATTCGAGATGATATTTTACATATATAAAAATATATAAATATAGACAAGACCGTGTACTTGCTAATTTAGTACAGAGGTCAGTCTGTAGATTAAATGTCTATAACACCTACTTCTTACACCATTGCTTAAGTAGGTCAATTATTATTATAAATGCTTGCATTTTCGTTCTTGAGTCTCTAGAGTTTAAGTGCTGTAATATTGAAGTAGGGTTGTTCATATCAAATCATTAAAGGAATAATCATATGGTCGCATTTTTTTTTATTTTGTAACATATTATTTGTTAAATCACACCATTTATTTCTAGTCATTTATCATGGATTTAGTCCAAATCGAAATAATACATTTGAATATTTTTACCAATTTCTTAATAAATTAAGCAAAATTTTTTAAAACTATGTTTATATAAATGAAACTAGTTGATTTGTAGCAAGAATGATGAAAGATATGAAAGTGATTTTTACACTATCAGCTTGAAAAGTCGTTGCTGTTTTTTTTTTGTATAAATTTTACTCTAATTGAACAGTCGATTTTTGAAATAAACAGTTTTCCCTTCAAATTCTAACGTCTTTTGTGTGCACAACTTCAAATAATATTGAACGCAATTGCAATCAAATATGAATGGAACAAAACACCTGTGTCGATAGGGGTTGTGTTTCAGTTTTCTTTTAAAATAAGAATGTAGATATACAAATGATATCATTATCTCCCACTCTATCTTTCATAAAACTTATGCTGCCTTATAAATAAACAAATAGTGAAGTAAAAGTAAAGTTAGATTGATATTATAGTCTTTATCATAATAAGGACTATAATACCAGAATAAACTTAGGAGTAAATGAAAATTTATTAATAACACGGACCAAGTGTTTTGTGTAATATCATATAAACAAAATAAATACCATCGCTACTACGATGTCTATTATATCTTTAAATTCATGTGAAAGCTAATGTTAACACTTTTTTAAATGAGACTGTTTGAAAAAGGGTTACCTTAACAGCTGTCATCAAAGCTAAAAATAAAAGTTACTGTAATTACAATATTGATAAAAAAAAATATAACAAAACGCCGTTATCATGATCGAAAAGCAATGTCTAATGAAAAACTTTTTCTACATTTAACAAATAAGCCGTAGATAGCTTCGTAAAAACGTATTAATTAAAGAAGCTTCATAATAAAACAATATGAAAAACATAAGTACATTTCCATTTCAATCTTTCCTTTCCAAATGTTATCTCTACAATTCTACTATAGACGTAAGTGATCGCACGGGATTGTAATAAAAAAGGAAGCTATGTACTGTTCTAGATGATAATAATACTAAATAACTTTTTATTAATATTTTATTAATATTTAATATTCCGTTCGAGTTATTGTTTTAATCATAAAAGTTTTACAAATTACATAACCGAAAACATATATTCAAAAGGCAGTTTTATCTCTAATCAATAAGCTCTAAAACACTAATCACGTATATTTTTAAGCGAAAGAGAATATGATTAATTATGTCTACCAAAGTCAAAAACATAAACAGTAGTAGAACTGATCAAACTTTTCAACTTCTGCCAACCATGCGTCATATAGCTTTGCTAAACAGTGCATTTATAAAAAAGGGCATATAAAAATAAACATAAGTAGGTTTTTGTTTACGCCATTTTGTTCAATTATCACCAGGTATTACAGAAATAAGTTATTTGTGATCTTCCAGTAAGTTATTTTGCATGATTGCAATAAAAATGACGCCTAAGATGGAGTTGGAAAAAACACCTGTGTTGATTGGAAACGAAAAAGAAATAGTCACTTATGTTAAATTATTTCTTTCCAGACAAAAATGTAGATAGCAAAACGTGATAACCATCGTGCGAAGTACGATGTCTATTGATCAAGCTTCACCACTCGTGCCAATCAAACCTCAAATAGCGTTGCAAAATAGTGCATTTATAAAAAACAGTCATAATAGAAGCAGTTTCTGTGGAGTGACTCCTTCACCGACCAATGGGAATCGAACGCTTAAAACATTCGCCGTAAATCGGAAGAGTTGGAGTGGAAATGTGACGCTTCCACTTCAACAGTTTGCTGCTGATGAACCGGTTCCACAACTCGGGACGTTCCGTTCTGGAACTGGAACGTTTCCGAGAAATCGGGAACGGAACAATAACTCGAACGGAATATTAACGCCGAACGGTAATTCAGTTCAGACGTTTAAAGGAAATGAAGTGAGGAAAAGCGGATGCTCTAACGCCCGACGGTACGCGGAGATCGGAAACTGGAGCAAAAGGTGAGTTAATGAAGTTGTTTTTAGTTTTATTATAAAATATGTAGTAGCAGTTTGTCCGCGACTTCGTCTTCGTTTACTTACAATTTTCGTACAAACATTTGATCCTTCAATAATCAGTCAGCTCCTAGACCAGGTCCTCTTTGGTGACTGATTGTTTTCATATAAGGAGCCTATGTTTTTACTCAGATTTTCAACTATATGCAAGCTAAGTTGTATTCCAATCTGTAAGCTTCTGTAATCTGTAAGTTTTTAGGACGTAGAGTATCGCAGTGACTCGCACGGATTGGTACAACCGCCTTACCTATTCCTGCTACCAGTCCTTTAGTGCTTGATATAGACGTGTTCCAGTTCGAAGGATAAGGTAGCCAGTAAACTTACTTTTGCTCGGGCTACATTACATCTCGGGCTCAGGTTGGCAACGTACCATTATCACCGTTGGTGTCTCTAGGCGGCGTGAATTTCTTACCGTAAGGAAATCTGTATGCTTGTTTGCTTTCCAATATCATAAAAAGAAGCTGTTAAGCTGAAAAGCGTAATCTTCAGACTTTCGCATATTATTAGCGTGCACTTATATAGATAGTAAAAAGTTGTACCTAGATAAACCATTGTAATTCAGTCAGACACAATGAGAATAATATTTGTAAATATACCAGTAAATATACCGAAACAATTTCAAAGGCAAATCGTTTTTCACCTTTTTAATTAAAAGTAAAGTATCTTCACGCCCATATTCCCGAAGAGGTAGGCAGATGTACAATTAAGGCACCCACGACTAGCCGGAAGACACTAAGTCCCACAATGTGATAGGTGGCAATTGGAAAAATCCAATTTTCTTTATGTTGGCCGACCCGGGATTCGAACCCGGGACCTCATGCAGTCAAGTCCAACACCCGGACCGCTAGACCACAGAGGCGATAGAGACTTTTTTAATTCGAGTGAGAAAATACAACTGAAATTTAGGCCATGATTATTAAACCACGTAATTAGAGCCACTAACGGAAAAAAAATTAACTCATCTATCCGTATATTACGCATACCTCATGTATGAATCATTTTACTGGATGCCCAACCCTCCAGGCTTCAAAACGACAGTATTGAGCACTGACACTAAGACGGAAGGAATAAATTGAGCGGTGATATTAGGTTTTACTAAGTGACTAATAAAGAAAGAGTATTTTGAATCTCTCTCATATATGTTTTAAATCCGTCACATACATTCGGAATTCCGTTTTAAAAAAATTGAAGGCTACTAATTCATACAAATGATGATATTCCCACAACATTAGTATCATTTCGTACGAAATTTGTGTGAATTAAGTATCTATCGTCGAAATTTTGTTTCTTTTTTTCGAAACGGATTCTCATAACAAAATTCATAATGTATGTAAGGCGGGTTTTAACATGTTTTCGCTATACGTAATGAGTAGCAGCTTATTTCACAGAATAGGTTTTCTTTGAAGTAAGCTGCTTAAGTCGAAAACCAATTATGTTTTATCAAAACAATAAATAGCTTTTGGAATGACTTTTCTTCTATGACAAACAAGGACAAATAAGTTTAACAAGAAGTCTAAATGAAGCACGTAGATTCGGCTCCGCTAGGCCTTATTTATTTTCTTTTTCATCTTGAGTAATTTTGTAACAAGTTTTCCAATTTCATTCTCTCGTCGCTTCCATTTCCTCCCTTTCGTCGACCCAGACTCCCGTAATATTACTTTTATTAGCTCACAACGTTTAACAAACATTGGTTTCAAATGTAATAAAGATTGAATTACATTTCATTGAAGAATGATTGCAAAATAAATTGGTAAGGAGTTTACCCGATCTCGTGAGGGAAGAAATCTAATAACTTGAGAATTAATCTATTGTTTCAAGTTTTTAATGGTATTAGAAAACGAACAAGATCACTGAGTCCTAATAATTAAAAATCCTAGTCACATTAATAGTACAGTCGTTTTATTTAAATTATGCGCTTCGGCTATATTCGTCAAGCTTCGGAAATCCGAATGTATTTTAAAGATATCTATATAGAAAAGTATCTACACGCCCATATCCCCGAAGAGGTAGGCAGAGGTACTACCAAGGCACCCACGACTAGCCGACACTAGAAGACACTAAGTCCCACAATGTGATAGGTGGCAAGCCTATCGTCAACGGGGCACATTTCCAATCCCGACCAACATTTTTTTTATTAGAAAATTGGAAAAATCCAATTTTCTTTTTGTTGGCCGACCCGGGATCCGAACCCGGGACCTCATGCAGTCAAGTCCAACACCCGGACCGCTAGACCACAGAGGCTATATAGTTGTTATTACACATAATTAATCATTTCGCCCAAATTTAGATTAGGCTAGCCAATTTCAAAATAAAAGTATAAAGTGTAAAAAGAGTAAAAAGTGCAAAACCGAAGCGCATAATTTAATTAGTAGTAGGTACTGTAAGACACTTGAGATGTGAGGTTTGCAGGTATAAATTAATTCTTCAATATTAACATTGGAACATGACAGTGGTGAACGCTCACATTATGACGGCAGGAACAGCAATGACGATTCGTAATTTAACGCTTAAATTACGTTCCCATTAAAAATGCAGTGATTGGTGGATCATCGTTATCCGTGGACCTATTGACCAATCACATCACTCATAATTAGAAATTCAAGTTGTTCGCAGTCAAATCTATTAAATTTATTGTTTTGATTGGGTACTTGACTTTCTAATTATGAATGATATGTTTGGTAAATGGGCCAGCGATAGCAATGACTCACTGCATTTTTTTTTGAATTATATTAAACTATGATTTTGGTCACAGTATTGTTGACGATGCGTTTTCATTGTATGACTTTAATTTAATGAACCAAATATATTGACATATCTCCGATATTATGTATAGATTATATAACATTAAAGATTAATTATTAAATAATGTAATGTTGTAAAACGTTTCTTTAATATTACTTTTAAGGAAAACAATAATTTATTAACTGACATAAACGTCTCGTCGTATATCTAAGAGAAAACCTTATTATCTTTTATTCATGGTAAGTAGAAAGTTCAGCCATAATTCTCGTCCACTCAATTTGGGGTCCACTAAGTTTCCTGATAAGACAACGCGTAATAATCTCACTATTAGTAGTTCCTCTTTATTTAGGCAATGATTCGTCCTCAGATCTTATCAGCCCTTACTTGGCTTCCTCTTTAAGTTCTGCAGTGTCTATTAACAAGATAATGTTGGATATTCTGCTGAGCACCAACGAAACTTATTTTAAGCGTATGTTAATCTTTTACAATGAAACAAAAAGTATAAAGATTTTATATTTTAGACGGATGTTTTTCTCGTTTTATTGACAACTAGCTATTCCGACGAACTTCGTTCTATCCGTTCAGTTTGTATAAGAAAAATTAAAATTTAAAAATAAAAATGTTATGAAACTAGGAATAATTTCCTCGCTGTTGAACAGTTCAATATACACTATGTCCTCCTGGTTCTAAGCTACGTCCCCTTAAATTTTTAGCCAAATCGCTTTAGCCGATCTTAACTTGTTAATTATAATTATATAAATATTATAATTACTAATGTTAATCCAAGTCACTATATATCTGTGTTCCGAATTTCAGACAAATCCGTTCAGCCATTCGAGCGTGAAAGAGTAACAAACATCCATACATACATACTCACAAACTTTCGCATTTATAATATTAGTAGGATTCCTACTCTTGTGAAAGTGTGTGGTTGTTCTGTTATTACGTCAAAACGGTTGCACCGATATGCTAATTTTTGTCTCATCCCAACGGCTAACAGAAGGACAAAATAACTTAAAAACGCATTTGCCGTAAATAATTCAATTGCATTAAATCTATTAAAATATTAAAGATAATTTGAATTCAATTGCATTCAATTAATATTCTGTTACGCTTCAACAGAATTGCAACAAGTATTGACATTTTATGTATGTACCTAATATGATATGATACGCTTCAGAGGACATATTGATAGTACATTATTCTTGTTGCATGTGACAAATTAATGTTAATTGTTTTTCGAGACCAAACAGAATTGCCCGCTTAGTATTTATCTGTTACTTTAAATTTATTTATTTTTAAATTAACTTTACGTTACGTTATTTTTATACTTCAAGATAGGTACATTGAAGTTATGTTGGTCATTAAATTAAAAAAAATTGGACCGCTTCGTTTACTTAGGGGTTAGCGTACCTACACGTCTAACTCCACCGATTATTCGCGTTGAGGATTGATTCCCTACGGGGGCAGGAATTTCTTGAATCTGGGAGTTTGTTATATTGATATATTTCTATTTACTAATTACTTACATATTTTGTTTAATTTGGGGTTAAATTAAGTTTTTATCGCCTTTGTGGTCTAGTGGTTAAGATGTTGAGTTGACTTTATGAGGTCCCGGGTTTAATCCCCGGGCCAGGCAACAAAAAGAAAATAATATATATGCTTAAGTTAATGCTACGCACGCGATACTAATAGCATTGGCGTCATGTCATAGAATGTATTGTATTAACAGGAAGCATATTTTACAAAAAAACATTTACTCGTTATTTTCGTATTTTAAATAATAAGAACAATAATTATATTAATATTAGTTTAATATATTGTTAAACTGCAGCCTATGTAAGAATATGTTATTTTTTCTGTTTATTTCAATCCTACCAGACATTCCACTTAAATTAAAATTAGTAATGAATAGTCAAGCTAATTGACATCAATTAGAAATAAATTTACCCACTTCGATAAACACGATACTCTAATTTAATTACAATTTTCATTAATCAATAGTCTACACTCTTGTTTGTAGGTACAATTTAGAGAAAATACTGTTAATTTCAAATGGTTTCAAATAGATAGTCCAGTTGCTTTCTATCATCTAGTAAAAAACGCAAAAAAAATACAAAGATACGCAAGATGAGAAGAGTTATATATATTGTAGTCGTCTTACTCCCTAGTAAGAAATCCACAGCGTCCGTAGACAGTAGACATTGTATCGGTGATTGTGCTTTTCCAACCCGAGACCGAGATGTCAAGCATGTCACATAAGTATCTTTACTGACCTCCTATTCCAAATAAGATGAAGACATGACAAGCATGGAAGATATGGCGACATGAATGAATGCCAAACCCATTATACCAAATCCAGCTAAATCCAGCACCATCGGATATAGTTTTAAACACGATACACATGTTAATATAATTCTAAAATCTAGCACTGGAATTACAGCCCTTATCATGAACTAACGGCTTGTCAAGTTTACTATACTCGCTACAGTCTCTGTAAATTATTTGTATCAAAACTTTGAACAGCGCCTCTATTGGTAATTGAGAGAAACTCATTTTTAGACCAAAAGTACCTCACACTACACTGTCGCCGCCGGTCTCGACGACGTAGACCTACCTCTCTTGCGCCCGGCGCCTAACGCCGAGCGACGAGCCGCCAATATTCCTCCATCAAGTCCACCCAGTAACCAGAACGCAGCGCCAAGTCGAGGTACGGTCTCCCGGGAGACAACCCTTGGTGCTGGCGTTGTATGTAACAGCCCAATGCATTTAAATAATGATGTCTCGGGCTGAGCACTCTGCTCGGTCCACAAAGCTCCGTGAAGTTGCAAAAAATCGCGAGATTAGCAACAAATAAGTCATTCAAAAAAAAAAGACCAAAAGTGTCATAGATTTCGACACGTTACTTACCAAACGTCCATACCAACTGATGGTAAAGGCTCAGAATGTCAATTAATTATTATTTATTGACATCCTTGGGGTTAATTGTCGTGTATTTCTTATCATTAGGTAATCAGTTTAAAAGTGATCTTCCAACTCTATAAACACATTAAGAAGCCAGACAGAAACTGAAACAACATTTTGTAACTTATTAAAGAGTAAGCTTAAGATGTAATCATGTAACAGTAACTTTCTTTGAATCGATAGTGCGTAGATAAAACAATAACTCAATTATGAGCTAACTATCCGCAGCTGCTCCAGTTGGGTATTCTTTACTTCGTTGCGCCTTTCATTGGATAGTGCAGTGCGTATTTGCTATTATGATATTAGGAAAATGATTTTGAAGTGAAAACTTCTTTAGCGGCGTTGCGCACTTTTTTTGGATGGGTAAAAATGGTAAAAACGCGTCAGGATACTTGACCTGATCGAAAATTCGTAAGACGGCGCATGGCGCTTGCTGTTCATGCTGTCACGTTTGTGTACGATAGCGCAATAAATGAATATTGTATTCTACCACATAAATGATAGTAGGTACTTTCATACTGATAATTAAAGCAATTCGTGCAATATTATTCCCTAACCATTCCAAAATATCAAAAATGCACAACGTTAATATTCAAGTTTTCACTTCTGCCGACACTCCCGGAGTGCAAACCGTCGGTTTTGTTTTTTGAAGTTTCTCTGAAACCGGCGTGTATGTATGTAAAAAATTATGAATGCTAGCAACAAAATGATAGAAATGAGCAATGAAGCTTTGCCAGGTATGTAAGAATTCTGATAATTAGCAATCAATACTCTCTGTCTGACCTGATATACTTATATTGTTTCCTAATCTTTTAATATCTCAACGGTCGAAAAGTTAGCTCACCCCTACTTCTAGCACGAGATTAATTAACTTGAAAACTGTCACTCTACAAACGTACGTGAAAAGTGTCAAATGAACTGAATGAACATGTTTATGAAGACAAACAGAATGAAGTGAAAGTTTGAAAATCGAAAATGTTTGTATTTTTACATGTACATGACTTATAATTTATCTTCCTAGATTATAAAATTGCATAACATAATTTCGACGTATTGAGTTTTGATTTTGTTTTACCAGTTAAAAACACAACGAAATGTTAATATAAATGGAAATATAAATTTGATGCAATCTACAGCAACCCGATGATTATTAATTTCATTTTTTTATTAATATCAAATAAAATAAAACTACATGCTGTACTATCATTTTGAAGCGAAGATTAATGTTACCGACAGGAAAATTCGCGTTTTTGTATTGCCAGTGAAAGTAAACAACAAATGCTCAGAAAGTGTCAATGACTTTTTTTTGTCTTCTGTCTCAATAACGCTCTGGATTTTAGTGATACAGAAACACGTTTTTGTTCTGTTCGTGATTTAATCTCATACGTACTTTTAGTTATACGATTAGTTTTTATAGTAATTTAGTCAAGTAAATAATTTAATTTTTTTTAGGTGACAGACTAACACTGTACTATACTATATCTAGTTATTCGTGTAATTTGTCTATTTATAAATTGTTGCTCCAAAACTAATTAAATGGGTACTTTGTAAAGTTATTTTATATTAGCTATTTACTCGCGAAGAATGTTTTTTATACAAACTTTCATCCCCTTCATTCCCCTTTGGATTATGCATTGGAGGTTTTCTTTTAGTAGCCTTTGCTTAAAATCGAATCTTTTACCTACATGCATATCGAATTTTATCAAATTCGGTCCAGCGGATTAGTCGCAAAAGTAACATACAAACAAACAGACAGAAAGACAGACTTTCGCATTTGGTATGGGTAGTATCGTTTAGGTCAGCTTGAAAGATTAATAATATGTCAACTCAATCACTAGCCTTTTGTTAATTAAAAAATGCTGGAAGATTTTTAGAGTACGCTATCAAATCACATTGTACGATAAAGTCCTATTAATATTATAAATGCGAAAGTTTGTAAGTATGGATGTATGGATGTTTGTTACTCTTTCACGCTCGAATGGCTGAACGGATTTGTCTGAAATTTGGAAAACAGATAGATTGTGACCTGGATTGACATATAGGCTATTTTAAATCCCGATCGCACACCGGGTTTCTGTGAAAACGCGGGCGAAGCCGCAGGTTGCAGCTAGTAAATTAATAAAAAAGTAATATCCCTAGAAAAAATACACAAATTGAATCTAACTTAACTCAATTGACATTATTCATTGACACACACTCAAATCCAGAAATGCAGATATTTAGGATTGTCATCACACCAATGCTCCATCAGGAATCGATTCGTTTGGTCGGTAGTGTTAGGCGTGTCCGCTAAACATTTTACTTTACGTTTAACACTACACACAAAAACTTTACACTTAAAACTTTGGGTTTGGGTTCATCGTCACTTTGGCATCAGTAACCAGCTGAAATGTATGTTTAATTTATACGATTCAGCTGATTGATCTATTCAAAACTAAGTTTTTTTTAATTTTTTTTTAAATAGGTATATCTAATAAAAAAATCACGTAATAAAGTACTAAACATTTTTAAACGTTCCAAAATTGACCTGCTCTTTTTATAAATGTATTATAGCGTCAAAGTTGAATTTTATACAGCTATTAATTAATAAAATTATTAAGGTCTGGACATGGGTAGAAATATAGGATTTCGAGCTACAAGTCAGATCTTAAAGTAATGTTTTTATGGGACATCATATTAAAACCAAAAGTAATGTACGAGGAAATCATTTTCTCTCTAGACAGGACAACTCGCACTATTATGAAAGGATTCGAGACCCTTTTCCGACACTATTTTCCTCTTATAAAAGAACCCTTGAGATTCTTTTCAACCGCGAAATCGCCTTTTTTCTTCATTATTTCGAAATGAAAATTCATTACTTGTTGGTAATGTACCGCGCATTGAAATAATTTATTATACCAATAAAATGTGAAACTCGGATTTTTTTTACATTTTAATTAAAAACATTTCATCGTAGGCAAGACTTTCATCTTGGGATGACATTAAACGTTAATGGTTATATGGTATACACATAAGAATAGAAATCACACAATAGAAATAGAAAAAATACTCTAATATAAAATAAAACTGCCTAGGGGTTCTTCACGGATTAAAACATTGGTTGTAAAATATTGTTTTGCATCCGTGTGGAACGTAGATTGAATCCAAATTTTGATTTATTTCAACAACAGTTTCCACCACGGTCAACTTTGTGGAGGGCGTGATTGGGGCGTGATTACAACCGTCTGGATAATGCTTAAATTATACAAAATTACGAGTATTTATCCCTTTTCCTACTAATATTATAAATGCAAAAGTTTGTTTGTTACTCCTTTACGCAAAAACGCAATTTTCATGAAATTTAACACATATAGAGGGTAACTTGGATTAACACGTAGGATAGTTTTTATCCCGAAAAAATGGTTTCTGTGGGGTCATTAACAACGCGGGCAACAGCTAGTTTTATATAAAAATCAGTTGCTAAAACTCGAGAAAAGCTGAACCTATTTGGCTAATTTTTATTTTGAATTTTGAAAGTCCAGGGAAGGTTTAAAAGATAAGAAAAAAGTAATACTAGGAACAAACAACTTAAGTTATCCCTTACAAAAGCAACGGGTGGAACGAAGTGTGTAATAAAAACTATATACGTAGGTGTAAATTAATGTAGGTATATATA
Source organism: Calephelis virginiensis (assembly GCA_002245475.1). Classification (NCBI taxonomy): domain Eukaryota; kingdom Metazoa; phylum Arthropoda; class Insecta; order Lepidoptera; family Riodinidae; genus Calephelis; species Calephelis virginiensis. Next base: position 48,222 of record NJDC01003071.1, read on the forward strand.
TATTATATATGTTATTATATATATGTATAAATATTATATATGTTATTATGTGTATATACCTATATGTTATTTGAATGAAGAATAAACAAGTTATTTTTTTAATATGTTTTTTAATTAAAAAAGAAATCCGATGAAACATCCCTTTTTATATTCCTTATTATGCGCGCGTAATAAAGTTCCTACAAGATTTAATCCTACTGGCATTCTAATTTTTTTTACCCAAACTTATTATGCATTCCTCACACAAAGAAACACAGAATATCTATAAAAACATTTCACCCATATTTGCGGCTTAGAGAATATAAACAAAAAATTCAGTGCTGCCAGTTCTTATTGAATATCCAAATATTGGCTCCGTAATATCGGAGTTCAAAAACGGAAAAGATATTCTGTTTTCTATACACTGAACGTTCAATATTGTAAATGTGTACAGCATCCCTTACAAAGTTTCAATGGTATGCAATCTTAATGACATTGCGAAGTTTTCTCATCAAGTATACCTGTCAGGGGCTAGAAACCACTTATTGCGTATTCAGGACACATGTTGGGGCATAAATATCCCTGTCGTTCTCATTACAATAACTTTGTCTCGAATGGACGTCCCACAAGGCAGAGGCAGAGGCCTCATCCCACGGGATATCACTCATTTTGGTAATGGATTTGCGAATATTACATAATTTTACACAGATATTATATTTGTTCTGATTATCGTTATGTTTTATTGATAGTGGATATAGACTCATTGATCGGAGGGATGATACCTACCTACATTTAAGCATGCTTATCATTAACGGTGACTCAGTTCGATTTCTGGTGAGGACATTTGTATTATGTGCATTTTACTAGGTTTACTATTCATGTTAATAATGCTAGTTCAAGTTTTATAATTGTTTGTTATTTATATATGTCGCCTCTGTGGTCCAGCGGTTTAGTTGTTAGACTTGACTGCATGAGGTCCCGGGTTCGAATCCCGGGTTGGGTAACAAAAAGAAAATTGGGTTTTTCCAATTTTCCAATAAAAAAATGTTGCTCGGGATATGATATGTGCCCGGTTGGCGATAGGCTTGCCATCTGTCACATTGTGGGATCACACATTGGTATTCTTGGCTAGTCGTGGATGCCATGGTTGTGCCTCTGCCTACCTCTTCGTGGATTAACACGACTAATGTAGTAGCAAAATGACGTTGATGTTATAGTCTGTATCACATTGTAATAAAGATTATGATACCAGGTTGAACCTAGGAGTACTTTACTCCGTGTTTATTAATAAGAGTAAAGTTAGTGTAGTATTGAGATATCAGTGTAGTATGGAGATGGTTTAAATAATTCTTTTGGGATTTTGATTATCCTTTCTCAATTTTAACCGGCAAAGTATCCCCGACAAAGCAGAGGTTCAAGCAGTGTGTTGAGTGCGAGTTTCGCATGAATTTACTTTACTACCGCGATGCGTTTGGACGATCTAATTGTATGGAATCATTTAGTTGTTTCGACTATCCGCTAGAGGCGCTGACAACAACTCTATACATTAAGGTCATTAAACGTAAACGCGACAATAAAGTAAATCATTTCAGAAACTCACGCTTGGCACACTGGTCACATTGGAAGATACCTCACAATGTGATAGGTATAATTTTTATCAAAAAAAATTAACCTGTACGATATGAGTTTAAATACGATGTAGTGTTTTCGTATTTAGTTACAAAGAGAAGTGAACATTAAATTCAATATAAAAGCGTTGTCAAATTCGGCGAATTGGGAAAGTCGTTGAATGCAGCTGAAAGCCCTGCACGGTCTAGTGAGCGCGACGCCGGCAACGTGTGGCCGATACCAAATACCTATGCTAGCCCGCCGGAACTGTCCGTGCGTGCCGCTGTTTGTTATGCTAATACGTACGTACGTATGGAGGTACGTCTCCGCGTCATTACCTTATTGTAGGTATGCAGAAATGGATGCATAATTTGCGTGTAGTTTGTTTTACTTTTACATATATTAATGACAGTGGAGGCTCTTAACGAAAAACTATTTGAAAAAAAAGTATCTTCACGCCCATATCCCCGAAGAGGTAGGCAGAGGTACAAGGCACCCACGACTAGCCGAAGATACTAAGTCCCACAATGTGATAGGTGGCAAGCCTATCCTTAACCGGGCACAATTCCAATCCCGAGCAAATTTTTTTATTAGAAAATTAGAAAAATCCAATTTTCTTTTTTGTTGGCCGACCCGGGATTCGAACCCGGGACCTCATGCAGTCAAGTCCAACACCCGGACCGCTAGACCACAGAGGCGATAACTATTTGATGTTGGTCTAAAAATCAAGGAGTTAAGAAATAAACTTTGCTGTATGTACCGATACATCTTTGTTGTTGTAGAATGTGCATATTACAAATACCAATACCTTTTTTAGAACCACGTGCTAGATGGTCATTTTCAACTATCCCGTATACCTAATCACGCATTTAGGTAGTAGCAAAGGTAGTAGGTATTACTTGAAGTTCATAGATCAAGAAACAAAATTATACAGGCGTCATTCGATCATAAAGTTAATAATATTACTGTCACATTTTATAATAATCTCATTGTTATAGAATTTGTGGAAATTAGTCACTGTGAATTAAAATTGCTGCCTGGAAATCCATTTGCTTGTTTGCTTACCTGTTTCAAAACTATCACTATCATAACTTAATTTTCTGATCTCAAAATCTTAAGGGGTCATGTATGCTAAAATACGACAGCAATATACTGTTTTTTTCATACAAAGCAATTATGGATCTTGGCGAAAAAAAGACACAAGATTAACATTAATATGCTTTATAAAACTAGTGTTTCCAAAACACGATTCATTTCACTTTTCTCGATAGAAAAAAATCAAAAAATTAACCCTTTTTTGAAAGCAAAACCCGTCTGTCTACTTCAATTATGAAAATATCGACACCAGATTTAACATAAACATAGATAAGTATTATACCTAAAAGATAACTGTTTCAGTTTTTATATTTTTTTTCAAATTACTTTTATAGTGTCAAAAATAGAGATTTGGCGCTTAAGACTTTGGAGCGCAATATTTCATAGTAATCATGGATCGGGGGAGTGCGCTGATTGGCTCTTCTGGCTGACTAAGTATGGGGCCTTAACATTAGTGCTAGTTATGCCTCACGTTGAGGCATGAAACTTTCTACATTTACTGTTTGTTCGCACTCTATTTAGACATTTTATGTGGTTAAAACATTTGCTACCTCTTCACATCTGGGTTACAGAAATATACTTAATTTAAAACAGAACCTGAAGGGTTACTCTTGAATCTCGATTTCATGCAAATCCGAAATTAGAATCAGATATGTCAGTTTAAGTACTCTTGAATACAGTTCTAGCAGTTTGTTATTTAAATTTAAAAAAAAAGTATGAATCCTATTAATATTATAAATGCGAAAGTTTGTAAGTATGGATGTATGGATGTTTGTTACTCTTTCACGCTCGAATGGCTGAACGGATTTGTCTGAAATTTGGAAGACAGATAGATTGTGACCTGGATTAACATATAGGCTATTTTAAATCCCGATCGCACACTGGGTTTCTGTGAAAACGCGGGCGAAGCCGCAGGTAGCAGCTAGTTCTATTAATAATTCATTGTTTACTAGTAACTAACTTTCAATTACTCGCAAGTATTGTGTTTAAGAGTACCTAATATGACATGACTACCAATATTGCATGACTCGAGATTCATGATCCCTTTTGTTATTTTTTTCGAGAACCAGTTTTAATTAACTATTCAATAAAACAAAACCTCTGTGCTCGGGGTAATACTACAGTATAAATATGTTTACACTGTGGTAATACCACTAAAACCTGCCAGGCACATTCGGTATTCCGTTTCGAAAATTGAATCCAATTTTCGCCCATAAGAATTTAGCACAATTTTTTTATGATATAGGAAGGCAAACAAGCAGACGGATTTCCCGATGGTAAGAAATTCACGCTGCCTAGAGACACCAACGGTGGCAATGGCGCGTTGCCGACCTGAGATCGGGATGTTAGGCCTCGAGCCAAAGTAAGTTCACCGGCTACCTTACCCTCCATACCGGAACACGTCATGGCGGCAGGAATAGGTAAGGCGGTGGAACCAATCCGGGCGAGTCGCTACGAAACTCATCACCTAGTCAGATGTCCCGATGTTAGTGACGGTAAGCCTATGCTCGCCTTTTACGAGCTGCCTGGCAAGGAAGGCAGATGGTCTATTCTGCAAAGGAGCCCGGACAAACACGGGGGGACCAACAAATTCCGTACAAACATGTTCCTGATACATGTGTTAAGTTTTTAGACTTGTAGTAATTTGCTACGTAATGGAATTTCGTAACGAAATCTCGAATGTAGGGGGTAACTTAGTAACATACTTGAGAACCAGTTTCGATATAAAATATTTGATAGTACCAGATTAGTTAATATGATACGAAATCTCCATGATTGGGGTCACTAGTGTTCTAATGGTCGTTTATTAAAATAACGGCTATTTTATTATTCTCAACTGTGTCTAATTTATGTGCAGAATAACCTTGGTTTAGTTAGGAAGTTTCACTCAGTACACTGGGTGTGTTTCGGCGGTTATATTCCTATTTAAATGCAAAATTAGGTAAGGCTTTATTTACGTAACGCAAAGGAGTGTTTTAATTATAGAGACACGTTATTTATGTAACATATAAGGTCCCGACAGCTGTGGTAATGCTGTTTGGCTGCAGGATTGCGTCCAAAGACCAAAAGAATTTGTTTTTCTAGCACTAACTTTTTTATTTACTTATTACGGCGTTAGAGTTTCGCAGTGACTAATCTGGATTAGTATTCCTGTCGCCATAACATCGGTGCTTGCCATTGACGGGTTCCGTTTCGGAGGATATGGTAGCCGGTAAACTTGCTTTTGCTCAATGCCTCGATTTGCTCTAGAATGCTCTCGATTTGCTCGAAGCCTAACATCCCGGCTTCAGGTTGGCAACGCACAATTACCACCTTTGGTGTCTCTAGGCGGCGTGAATTTCTAGCCATTAGGTAATCCGTCTGCTTGTTTGTTGTATGTTGTTTGCAATATCATAAAAAAATAGGAAATGTGTTTCAGTGTGAGGCGTGTGGATCGCTGGTTCCTCACATTCACAGTTTATGAGGCATTGACTGTCACATTACGGTTGCTAACGTGGCTAAGGATAACGTGGCTAGAAAACTTGTGTATGCTTTGACAGACTAGATGTAACCATAAGTCTCTAGGCAGTGTGTAATGTCTTACTACCTAACTACAACTAATATCTTACTACCTGGAAATCCATTAAATGTTTGCCTTACAATTTTATAAATATAAAATAAAAACGACCGAGATGAGTCTGGTGTTGGTGTTGACTGCATGGGGTCTTTTGTTTGATTTTTGGTCGAAAAACTAAAAATTTATTTGTTCAAGTTTTCAAAAAAAATACAGTTTTGCTTGGGATTTTATAACTGCCTAACTAGCGTTAGGGTTGCCACCTATCATATTTTATGACTAAGTACGTTTAATTTATCATAAGTGCCCTGGTTATAACTCCGTCTATCACTTAGGAGCTTCGAGCCTGCAAATACTAACATACCAAGATAAGGCTTCTTTGGAAGAAAATTCAAAAAGCACATCCCTATCGTGTAAATATTCGCAGCATTACACTTCAGATGAAACTTCTTTTGAAGTAAGTTCAAACAACATTACATTACTCTGAATACGCAATGGCGCGAATATACCGTGAATACTCGCGCCATTGCGTATGATCCCTACACAATTGGCGCCAATGCTAATTGTTCCAAAGTGGCTTGTTAAATGCTCGTATGTGTGGCCCACTTAACAAGTTTAATGTGCGTGCCTTTGTCCTATTTGTTACTGACATACAAATCTTTTGTATGACTCGTTTTACAAAAGTAACAAAACACCGCAATAACGAAAACTGAAACAGTAATGCCGAATATTATAAAATTGTTAGATATTTTGTACCTTTTTTTTCTGTATTTATAAAGTTATTTTTGTTTTAAATATTAACAAATAGTAATAAGCTGTTCCGCCGAACTTCGTTCCACGCACCCGATCAATTTCTGGCATAATCAAAATATTGTTTTTCGTAGTTTCCTTGCAGTCGAACGGAATGAAAACTATCCTATCTCCGTCTCCTGGGTTTAAGCCACCTCCCCATACATTTTGATCTAAATCGGTTCAGCCGTTCTGCAGTTATAAATAGTGTAGCTAACATGACTTTCTCATGTATATAGAACATAATACATTGAGACGGTAGGTGTTGTACTTTCTTAGGGACGCAGCGTTGTAGCAATCCAACTGGAAACCGAGCCACCACAGTATTTTATCTTCATACAAACAGTTTTTTTTGGAATGACTAACGTGTTTGCCAACCTCGCGGTTTTTACAACTTCACCGGGCTTTGTGGGCCGAGCAGAGTGCTCAGCCCGAGATATCATTATTTAGATAGATTGGACTGTTCCCTACAACGTCAGCAACAAGGGCTGTCTTGGTGCTGCGTTCTGGTTACTGGGTGGACTTGATGGAGGAATAGTGGCGGCTCGTCGCAAGCGCAAGCGCAAGAGAGACATTCGTCGCCGAGACCGGTGGCGACGGTGTAGTGTAGTTGGGTATTTAGTAGTAGTAGCTGTAGTAGTAGTTGGATTGGCTTGCGTTTACCAGGGTTATTGTACCCGGATTATCAGATGGGACGTGAGTACAAACAGACAAAAACGCGTTTGTACCTAGGCGTCTTGTATACGGTATGCACTTGGTAGGCCATCATTCGCAGTGGCTAGCGGTAGATATACATACATACATACATACATATCTTCACGCCAAGTCCCTTACGGGTTAGGCAGAGAGTATCGAGTGCCAGACCTCACGATCCTGACAAACCTGTCTTGCTTCCTTCACATTCATAACCCTTTTCATACAAACACGCCGGTTTCGGAGACTCTTGACACCACCCTCGGTGGATATAATAGTTTTATATATTAAAATAGTTAATAACATATTATAATACTTTTATTTTTGTAACTAATAGGCAAGCGTGCGATTTGTGAATGTTTTGATTTAATAAATCCAAGTATTTCCTAAATATGGCAAATAATAATTATAGATTATTCTATACTGTTTTTGATCTATGCTTGAGCGGTTAAGGATTAATTTTTATGAAATTTAGTATTTAAAAAAATGTCGTAAAATCTTTAATAAAAGTCGATCTTTTATTAAAGATTTTACGACATTTTTTAACTAAAACAATATTTACATTTCATTCATACATATCCAAGGCTGACATTTCACGATCAGATCAATCGGATATTATCCGAGGGTGGTGTCATGAGTCTCCGAAACCGGCGTGTTTGTATGAAAAGGGTTATGAATGTGAAGGAAGCAAGACAGGTTTGTCAGGATCGTGAGGTCTGGCACTCGATATTCTCTGCCTACCCCGTAAGGGACTTGGCGTGAAGATATGTATGTATGTATGTATGTAACAATATTTACGATCACAGAATTAGAAAGAAATTCAAATATCACATGTAGGTGTCACACTGAAGGCCATATCGCGGGTCGATTTAGGTCGATTAGGTCGAGAAGGTATTTTATTTATAAGTGGCCCGGCAATCGTTGTTTTGCCATATAACTAATTACCTAAATGACGATTAATCAGTTATCGACCCGGGATAAAAAATTACTATTAAAAAATAGGGGTTGGTAATAAAAGTGTGAAAATTTAGGGTTGTATATACTTTTATATGTTGTATCATAAAAAAATAAAAACAAAAAATTTTGTCTGAAAATTGCAAAAAAAAATGTAGGGGTGGACCACCCTTAACATTTAGGGGGATGAAAAATAGATGTTGGCCGATTCACACAGATACCGGATAAGCACAAAAAATTTCATCAAAATCGGTCAAGCCGTTTCGGAGGGGTCTGGCAACGAAAACTGTGACACGAGAATTTATATATGTATTAGATAACCGTTGCTGCGTTTCCTATTCGGTGGTAGTTTATAAAATGTCGACGCAAACAACTACCCTTCGCATGCTTAAAATGAATAAAGTGTTTTTCTGATTCTGATTCCGGGACTTTACTAATAACAATTTATACATATTATTAATCTGAATACAGTTCCTCTTCGGCATCACATTGTCCGGTTGATCTTCCTTTATTAGTTACAAGAAAATTATTTATTTTAAAAACCCAACGATTTCATTTGTTGCAATAATTAATACGTTAAAATGATGAAAATAGAAGAAAGAATCGAAAACAAGGATACGAAAATAGAAGATTGTTTTTCACTTCAAAATTTTTAAGTTACAATTAACATACCTTAACATCGTAACAATCTTTAGATAATTATTATTTGGTTTGAACTTATCTATTTAAAGGCGGGGCATTTCGAAATTTCTTTTGTGTTTTTTAACTATGTTGGTGGTCTGCAAAAAATGTAGGAACGATTATCTAATTTGGGACCACACACGTAGAATGGTACTTCTTTATTTATAATGTTAAATCAATAGGCGTGGTAAATTGCTATTCATTTGAGCATAAAAAGTGAGCGTATCATGCTCACTTTTGAGCATTAAAAGCCTAAATTAGTTACACTGATTTAATAATTATCAGTTTTTATTAATAAACACGAGAGTAAAGTACCTTTATTATAGGATTGAATATGTGACCTGTTGGCGATGGGCTTGCCACCTATCACATTTTGGGACTTAGGGTCTGGCTAGTCGTGGATGCCCCGGTTTTGCCTCTGCCTACCACTTCGAGGATATGAGCGTGAATATACTTATTATATATCGTGATACAGAATGTCAACTTAATTTTACTCCCTCTTTAGTTTATTAGTAAGATGGTTTATGATTTTGAGTAAATACGAAATGTGATGGATAACAGGATGTCCAGTAAGCATAGCCAAGAAGCTTGTCATTCTAGTCTAAGAATGACAGCTCACCAATAACTTTTTTGGTATTTATATGAGGCGTGTAGTCTTTCCATCTATTAACCCGTTTGCTTGTAATCAGAATATATACTTCCATAGTATCTAAATTATGTATTTTTCCATCAATTACCTTTTATCTCTGCAATACTTAAAAAAACTCTGAAAGATCAAATCGAAAATATCTATGTTTTTGTAATTTCAAGGGCGCCTCTGTGGGCTAGAGGCCCGGTATTGGACTTGACTTCATGAGGTTTCTGGTTCGATACCGGGATCGTGCAACCAATAAGAATATTGTGTATTTTTAATTTTGTAAAAATAAATATTGCCTAGGATCGGACTTATACAACGTTGGCGATAGGCTTGCCACTTATCACTTTGACTAATGTCAAAATAAAACTTAATTCATCATTAAGTTACAATTTTGTACAGAAAATGTGGGCTAAATATCTGATTATAAAAATAACTACGTTAATTAAAACCTTATTACTTTTGAAGTCGGTTTTAATTAACGTAATTATTTTTATTTAACACTTTTTAGTTTTTTTGCTGATATGATTAAATTAAAAAAAAATAAACATCGTAACAGGTGAAAATAGGTAAAAATAAAAACTAATGCGCCTACCTGAATCAATTTTTTATGGGACTAATTCGAAACTGTTCCCCATCAAACCAAAAAAGAATTACGTAAATCGGTTCAAAAACCATGGAGAAATCGGTGTACATATATAAAAATAACGTACCGGTCGAATACAAAACCTCCTCGTTTTTTGAACTCGGTTAAAAATATAATTGACGATAATGCTTACCTCTTCGGAGATTCGCTTCAAGATTATTCTCCCATTAAAAATATTTCACAGAAATTAAAAACCGTTATCTATTAATATACAAAACGTGAGGTAGACGTAATGATAAAATCTATTTTGGCCTCTCGCATTAGCTTCTTGAATATACGCCCATGTTAATTAGTATGAGCAAAAAATGATCTTTTTTATGCTCAACTGCGTGACTTGAATACAGTTATGTTTTGTACTGTGATATACCTGTTTGAGGTCGTTATAGTGTTTGATGAATTATATATGTTTAGCTGGATGTGGATGTTACACAAATTTTAGTTTTATTTTTCTGTTTTGGTATCTTTGACTAAAACGCGATGCAAGTAAAATATCCGTTATTTGACCAGAGTTGTTTTTGGTCATACTTGGATTTTTGAATTTTTTGTTAAATTGTGGGACTAACATGTCAACTTGGGTATTTGAACGGACTGTTTTACATTGAAAGAGTCCCATAAGTAACTTTAAAAGGTCTCCTAAAGTATAGGGGCTCTTGGTGAAATCGGGCATAAGAACTCATTCGCACGAGAGCTTTTTCAACGTCCGTTAAAAAAACGCTAATATAGAACATAGCGCATTTCATACATTAGCGTTTTTAATTAGCGACGCTTTTTTATCGAGCATTGTTCCATTTTCAGCGCTGAGCGTTTACGCTAAAATAGAAAGACCATACGAAACTTCATATTACTATTCGCATGAGCGTTGAAAAAGCGCTCGCGCTTCGTTCAGCACGCCACGCGTTCTCTCAGTGGTCGGACGTGTTTATTACTTATCAGCAATCTTACGCTGGCGGCGATACGACGATTCAGTACAATGTCGTGGGTTGTAGATCCCGAAATGTTAATAAAAGAGGTGGATTCGCACTGATTTTCTAATGCGAAAACATTGCCTGATTAGCTTCTCATAATTCTGTGCTTATCCCAACGTTGTTGTATGGAAGCGAGAGATGGGAATGTCAGAAAAAGGATGAAAGTAGGATGAATGCGGTTGAAATGAGAGCTCTACGGAAAATCTGTGGTGTGTTCGGTCATGCAGAAAGAACGACAGATGGAAGATTGTCAAAGCAGATATACAATGCGACTGTGGGTGGATGTAGGTACCCGTAGAGACCAAGGTTGATATTAAACGACCACATCACATTGACATTCTTCGGATAATACCGGAGGTGGTGTCCAGAGTCCCCGGATCCGGCGTGTTTGTATGAAAAGGGTAGTGTATGTATAGGAAGCTAGAAAGGTTTGTCAGGATCGTAAAGTTTGGCACTTAATACGCTCTGCCTACCTCGTAATTGACTTGGCGTGAAGATATATATATGTCTTAATAGACATATGTATAGCATTCGAAAATAGTTAAAGAATTTACTACAGTATTGCCTCAACTCTTTGTATAGTGTCACAAACTGTCCTTTTCAAGTTTTAGGTATATCTGTTCATTCAGAAGATGTACCCAGAACGCCTACTTTAATTCGTTAACTTCTGGCAACACCAATTGCTATTGCTAAATTTTAACAGAAATCATTTCCACGTCTTACATATGCAAGAGACTCTACAAAAGTGATTTTAAAGCGTTCGTATGAACAATTACGTAGAGAACGTTATAAAAACGCCAACGCTAAGTTTTAACGCAACGCTTTTTTAACTGTCGTACTAATGAGGCCTAGCAAGGCAGCTAGTCGTGAGTGCCCTGGTTATGCATCTGTCTACACTTTCGGAGATATGGGCGTGAACATACCTTTTTATGTTTTTTGTTTTTTATCTGTACCATATCCGTTCTATGATATGGTATGCGCTTAAGAATCTTTATTAGTAACAACAACAATTTGTAACAACATAAGTGTTGTATAAGTAGCTAGTAAACTTGCACATTAGGCCTGAGACCACCTAATAGCGACCCACTAGCTATAGGCCACGGCTACATAGTCTCATACTATGTAAGAAAACGTATATTTATATGGTCATAAAACAAATCCACAACGCCCGAGGGCGTCCCGAGTCTTGTTGTTGTACTCTTACCTTTAGAGCAGAGGTTCCCAAACTTATTTCATGTAACGCCCACTTTGAAAATCAGTTGTTTTGTAGCGTTTTTTTCTTGTCAATAACCTCAATAACATA
>NJDC01003071.1:62154-79333 GCA_002245475.1 Calephelis virginiensis
TAGTAATATACATAACGTGAGGTAGACGTAATGATAAAATCTATCTTGGCCTCTCGCATTAGCTGCTTGAATATACGCCCATGTTAATTAGTACGAGCAAAAAATGTTCTTTTTTATGCTCAACTGCGTGACTTGAATACAGTTATGTTTTGTACTGTGATATACCTGTTTGAGGTCGTTATAGTGTATGATAAACTATATCTGTTTAGCTGGATGTGGATGTTTTACAAATCTTAGTTTTATTTTTCTGTTTTGGTATCTTTGACTAAAACGCGATGCTAGTAAAACATCCGTTATTTGACCAGAGTTGTTTTTGGATATATACTTGGCTTTTTATTTTTTTGTTAAATTGTGGGACTAACATGTCAACTTGGATATTTTAAGGGACTGTTTTATATTGAAACAGTCCCATAAGTAACGTTAAAAGGTCCCCTAAAGTATTGGTGAAATCGGGCATAAGACCTCATTCGCACGAGAGCTTTTTCAACGTCCGTTAAAAAAACGCTAATATAGAACATAGCGCATTTCAAGTAACTGTTCATACATTAGTGTTTTTAATTTGCGACGCTTTTTTATCGCGCACTGTTCCATTTTCAGCGCTGAGCGTTGACGCTAAATTAGAATAAACCATACGAAACTTCATATTACTTCGCATGAGCGTTGAAAAAGCGCGAGCTCTTCGTTCAGCACGCCACGCGTTCTCTCAGGGGTCGGACGTGTTTATTACTTATCAGCAATCTTACGCTGGCGGCGATACGACGATTCAGTACAATGTCGTGGGTTGAAGATCCGGAAATGTTAATAAAAGAGATGGACTCGCACTGATTTTCTAATGCGAAAACATTGCCTGATTTGCTTCTCATAATTCTGTGCTTATCCCAACGTTGTTGTATGGAAGCGAGAGTTGGGTATGTCACAAAAAGGATGAAATTAGGATGAATGCAGTTGAAATGAGAGCTCTACGGAAAATCTGTGGTGTGTTCGGTCATGTAGAAAGAACGATAGATGAAAGATTGTCAAATCAGATATAGGTACCCGGAGAGACCAAGGTTGATATCAAACGACCACATCACATTGACATTCTTCGGATAATACCGAAGGTGGTGTCCAGAGTCCCCGAATCCGGCGTGTTTGTATGAAAAGGGTAGTGTATGTAAAGGAAGCTAGAAAGGTTTGTCAGGATCGTAAAGTTTGGCACTTAATACTCTCTGCCTACCTCGTAATTGACTTGGCGTAAAGATATATATGTCTTAATAGACAAATATGTAGAATTTCGAAAAAAGTTAAAGAATTTACTACAGTATTGCCTCAACTCTTCGTATAGGGTCACAAACTGTCCTTTTCAAGTTTTAGGTATCTCTGTTAATTCAGAAGATGTACCCAGAACGCCTATTTTTATTCGTTATCTTCTGGCAACACAAATTGCTATAGCTAATATTTTAACAGAAACCATTTCCACGTCTTACATATGCAAGAGACTCTACAAAAGTGATTTTACGTCTAACAATTACGTCGAGAACGTTATAAAAACGCCAACGCTAAGTTTTAACGCAACGCTTTTTTAACTCTCGTACGAATGAGGCCTAAGTGTCTTCAGCTAGTCGTGGGTGCCCTGGTTATACATCTATCTACACTTTCGGAGATATGGGCGTGAACATACCTTTTTATGCTTTTTTGTTTTTTATCTGTACCATATCCGTTCTATGATATGGTATGCGCTTAAGAATCTTTATTAGTAACAACAACAATTATTTAATTTTATTATTTAATTAATAACAACATAAGTGTTGTATAAGTAGCTAGTAAACTTGCACATTAGACCTGAGACCACCTAATAGCGACCCACTAGCTATAGGCCACGGCTACATAGTCTCATACTATGTAAGAAAACGTATATTTATATGGTCATAAAACAAATCCACAACGCCCGAGAGCGTTCCGAGTCTTGTTGTTACTGTACTCTTACCTTTAGAGCATAGTTTGGGAAACGCTGCTCTAAAGGTAAGAGTACATTATTGGAAAATCAGGTTTCGACTAGTTAACTCAATAATGAGCAAAATATATGATGTTTGATAGTAAAATATACATTTTACCATGAATCGCAATAGAATATATATTTAACGTAGGTGTATCACAATCTAGTACTTATAGCCTGTAATTATTTTTCATCTTATGACAAGTTAAGGAATGAGCACGCGGCTCCACTCGGCTCATAATAAAAGACAACATAGACGTTATAGCTGCCTCGATTTCTTCTAGCCGAGGTATCTGTACATTAATACGTGATGCCAAAACTTTGGACCCCTTTTTACGAAAATTGCGCTGACGGAGGAGTATGAAATTTGGCACAATTTTAGTTTATGTGTAGAAGAAGTGCAGAATGCTAATATTTTTCAATAATAATGCTTATAAAGTACATTAAATCAATAAATAAAATATTACCCACACTACCATGCATTTTATACACACAAACAAATATATTGATGATAGCTATAAAAGATCACAGATGGCGCACTAAGAAGTTTGGAAGCAAAGTAGTTGGTCTTGAGAAATGAAGATGGCGTTATTATCAACACGATATTAAAATTTATCATGGTCGAATTTCGACCAACGGGCGACCACTAGTTAGGCTAATTGTGCAAATCTACTGGCGACCCTACCCTCCAGACAGGAACATGACAGTGTACTTTGGGCGGCTGGATAGGTAAGACGGTGTATCTCCACCCTGATGAGTTATAGTACGGCTCATTACCACCAGCGATCTTGTTGGTTGACTCTTAATCTTTGCTCGCCTCTTACGAGTAACTTGGGAAAAGACGGATGGTTTATTCTAAATAATTTCAGTATTCTCTTATTCTTAAAGTTACAGTAGAGATGCTGTCCAAGTTACGAATTACTTATTTAAGGAGACGAAATCGAATTTTATTTATTCCCATAAACTCACAAAGGTTGTGATATATAAAATAGAAAAACATTTGAAACCAACGTCTTTTAAATTTTGTATTTCGAATTTTCCAAACCAATTCGACTAGACATTTAACGATGCCCGCCTACACAGAGAAAGTAAAAGGAAAACCGCATTATGAGTCACTCGTCTGCGTTTGTAAGGACTCGGTTCTCGATAAGAGTGACTCGTTACCTACACCATCTGTTAACACTTCAAAATCGATATGAAAAGTTTGTCATTTGAAAGGGTTGCATCGTCTGGTCTTTAGATAACAAAAACATGTAACCCTGGACATGTTACACAAATTGAATCTAACCGCAACGTAAGTCAACAATTCCAATACATAGAAATACTTAAATAGATACGAGAATAAATTTGATAAATACGCAGCCATGCAATGCAGATATCTAAATGTTCACGCCACAAATGGCTGCCTCTGTCAGGAATCGTATCCTTACAATTGGTTAGTACAGTTAGACGTTTACGCTAGCCCCGTAACCAACAAGGCGGCTTAAAGCGAATTTAATTAGTCGCATAAAACATTTGTACTGTTTTATATACTGTTGATTTAAATTTCATCTTACAAGCGAAAATGGCAAACTCAAAGTAAGCAAATTATATAATTGGGTTGTGGGTGATAGCCAACGATACTTTTAATAAAAACACTAAGACAAGGAAATGCAGACGTTTTAATTTCCTTGTTTGTTTGCTTTTTAACATAAACCTAACCTCTTATTAATAAAAATATACTGTCAACGTAAACCTTGAAGTATTTTACTACATGATTTAAGTTGTCATTACATAATTATTATTAATTATTAAAGTATTAAGTTTTTTAATGTTTTAGTCTATGTTTCTTAATAAGAGAGTATGTATCGCCACATGATAAAATGTCACTACCAAAGCAATAAAAAAGAGAATGTTCACTATGGAACATACAGAAGATATCTTTGTATATTCTGTATTGTGTAGTTTAGTGGCTGGACGCCTATTATCAATGCAATGTTTATTGTGGTTTGTATGATAATGCCTGGAATGGCAGGTCAATCAAAAGATAAAGGCCTCGGGCTTCAATCGCTTCAGGCATTAATTAAGACCGGTATAAGCGGATTGGTGCCATATTGAAATAAGGGCTAGTGCACATTCTTGTATTCATTTATTTCACTTATAAATATTTATCTGCAAGGTAAATATTGAACTTCCAGGTAAACTAATTATTTGCTCATAATTTTGTTGAAGTAAACGATATTACTACGTTAATTAATAAGCATCCCAGACTTAGATATGTACCCCTGACGCATATCAATACTAGCAGATGATAAATGCTGATTATCTTATCAGTAAAATCTTGTGTTTGTAATTGCCATAGATTTAGGATGTAATAAATCTATGGTTATTGCACTCTTCTGAAACTGCTCGACAAATTTTTGTTTATTTTGTAGACATGAGAACAGGTCATAAATTTAATTTAAACTAAGCTAAAACATTTATTCCATGCCAGAATAACATTTACCGGCTCAGCTAGTAACATTAAAAAGAATTGGAATATGTTACTAAGTCACACCCTAAATTCTTTACAATTATAATGTGCTAAAATGTTACACATTCCAAGAGTAAACACCATTTTAACAGTCTTATATTTTTATAGCGGTTCAGTTGTCGGACTTGACTGCATTGGGTCCCAGGTTCGATTCCGGGGTCCAGGTTCCGGGGAAAAAGAAAATTAGGTTTTTCCAATTTTCTCATAAAAAAAACGTTGTTCGGGATTGGATATGTGCCCGGTTGGCGATAGGTTTGCCACCTATCAATTTGTCGCACTCAGTGTCTTAGGTTAGTGAGTGATGTTAGGTGGGATTACTGATAGCCTAACATATATACAAACAAAATAAAGTAAAATGAAACAAAAATGTTTATCGAACCCCAGTACCTTTTGTCTGTAGTCATTAACTACAGAACTTATGGAGTATTTCATAAAAACAAACATTAAAGGCAAACAACAACGCATCAGATCACGAGATCAAAAGCACCTTTACAAGTCTCCCCTTGTTACTAATATAGGTAAAGCCATTTTGAGCGCACCAAATTATTTCATCTACTTTAAAGTCTTTTTTTTCATTGAAGGCTTCGCATTCATACATTTCCTTGTTGCTCAAACGCCTAAAGGGCTAATTGGAAGTGGCCATCAAATTATCCCCAGTTTTTATGGACTTGAGGGCGTTTTATTGAAAAGAATCGAAGTTTTCCGATTTGTTTATGTCACGGTAACGACCTTGTTCTTTGTTAGGGATCCGTAAAGTCCTAACCACTTAGTGCTAACGGTAAAATAGTCATGAAAAAGTTGATTTTCGACTAGTATATGTCGTAAAAAGATTCTTTAGTATCTTTCCACTTTCGTTATCGATTATTATAGCATATCTATTTTTTTATGACAATGGTAGGCAAACAAGCAGATGTATTTCCTGATGGTAAGAAATTCACCAGTCCAGAGACACCAAAGGTGGCAATGTTGTGTTGCCAACCTGAGGCCAGGATGTTAGGCCTCGAGCAAAAGTAAGTTCACCGGCTACGCCATCCTCCAAACCGGAAGACGTCAACGGAAGCATTGGACGTTATGATGGCAGGAATAAATAGGGCGGTGGTACCTATCCGAGCGAGTCGTTGCGAAACTCGACCACCTAGTAGGATGTCTCGGTGTTAGTGACGGTAAGCATATGCTCGCCTTTTACGAGCTGCCCGGCATGAAGGCAGATGGTCCATTCTGCAAAAGAGCCCCGACCAACACATGAAAAAGTAAATTGAATGCATTAGTGGTGCATTCGCTAAATGCGACAAAGATTACAAAATGGCTACAATGGTGGTCGATAGTATCATTAGTGCTATTTTCAAAGAATGTATCGTCTAACTGACTCATGATAATCGGGGAACTATAATCTAACTCAAGAAACCACATAGAACAGTCCTTAAATGTACGGCCGTTCAATGCCCTTTTCTTTAAATAAGTAGCTACAATAATACATTAGTAAAAAAATGTCATTTTTAAAAAAATAATTTCAAAGTTCATTTTTTAATCTAAATTATAAGGGACTTTTACCCTGCAGGATAAGTCAGTCCCAAATTTGAAAGAACCTTTTGATAGTCAATAGCTAGAAATTATATATTGTTTGGCATTGCAGGGTTAAGAAATATAAGAACATTTATTTTTTATTTTTAAGAAAAACATCTCATGCGAGTGTAAACATGTTTTGTCTTATATCTAAGAACATTTGTGCTGTTTAGACAAACGTAAATGACATACTTATCTTATTTTTATATGACTATGTTAACTAGTGCCAAGTTGTTAACGCTAAAAAAACATCAATGTTAAAGATTTAATAATGAGATAAAGGTTAATTACTAATTTTTATTATTATTGAAAAAACTCTTTGTTTCTAATGGTCAGACTTAATGAAAACGTTTAATTTTTTTCTCATACTTACTTGGATTATTTATTGTTGTCACAAGTTTTATTTTTATGCCACGGAACCATCCGAGTATGAGTTCGTCTTAAACTTGCCGCATTTTTAGTCATTTGCATCATTGCAGTAGTATTGCTTAATCAACTTTGTTACGGTATTTGTAATGATGCTAGAAGACTAAAACTTTCCGTATTTTTAGTTAATTAAACACTGAGAAGTTAATTTTTTAAAATCGACGGGAAAGGGTTCAACTAGTGCACCCTAAATTAACTTTAACGCTACTTATGTTTTTTGGCTTCGATAATTGGCGATTCCACCACCTGCTTGCAGTACTCATGTAATAGATTGCCTCTACTATCAGGAGAGGAAGATAATGTATTCATTGGCACGACAGAAAATATAAAAAAAAATCAAAGTTAAAATAAGATTGGCAACGCGTCCTTAACATCTTTGTTGTCTAAAGTTGACGTGCGTTGTCATTACGGGACACCATCAAAATATACGTCTGCTTGTTAGCCGCCCTAAATTATAAAAAAAAATTTGCTAATCACAATACCGAAATTCTATTCAAAGAAAAAGGTTCAGTCTAGTCTCGTAAAATTTAAAATTATGAGGTATGGTGACTAATTACATTTTGTTTTTTTTTTCAGGTAATACATCTATAATTCAAGAAGAGCTGTACATATAAGTATGTATTTAATAAGGTCTTAGTTTTAATGTATAAGCCTCATACAAATAGATGAAGAGTACCTAGTGACTACATTTTAGTCTAAAATCTTTGCAATTAGTCACAAACTAATGTGACATAACGAGTGTCCTAAATACATTTTTTAAAAGACCATGAGAGGTAGCAACCAATCTCCAATATTTATTTTTATCTATCATAGACATTTACCGTCTTATCACAAAACCAAATAACTACCAATCAAACATCCAACCAACCACACGTTATTGGTTCAGAATCCTACTTTACCTACATAGTTTAATAAAACGCGTGTTCAACGAATGTTTAAATGTTATTGTAGTAAGACGGTTAGCATTTATTTTAAAATGATAAAAAAATAGAAACAATGTTACATTCATATCAACATGTTTATACCAAACGTTTCTTGGATTATTTATTTGCCATTTCTTTTTAAAAAAAATCAAAATAAACATAAAAAGACATAAACTTTAAAATAATATTGACCCTCATCGCCTCTGTGGTCTAGCGGTCCGGGTGTTGGACTTGACTGCATGAGGTCCCGGGTTCGAATTCCGGGTCGGCCAACACAAAGAAAATTGAATTTTTCCAATTTTCTAATAAAAAAAATGTTGGTCGGGATTGGAAATGTGCCCGGTTGGCGATAGGCTTGCCACCTATCACATTGTGGGACTTAGTATCTTCGGCTAGTCGTGGGTGCCCTGGTTGTGCCTCTGCCTACCTCTTCGGGGATATGGGCGTGAAGATACTTACTTACTTAATATTGAATCTGCGTCAACCTGTATAGTCAAATTATTTATTGCTCAATCCTTCCCTCTCGCGTTTTATTGACTGTATAGCAATTAGTTTAAATATTAGTATACCGTCATGACCAACTAAAACAAACCATAATTATACACAAATATTACTAATGTATGATTCAACTTTTTCTTTAAATAAATAACTTTTTCTCGAATGTCTTCAATGTATTTTTAAATATTCTGATTTCATAATATTTGTTTTGTGCAATATCGTCGTTGGAGATTAATAACCTCGTATGTCTAAAATCTAAAATTTACAGGAAAAAAAAATATTAATTTATGTAATGCTAGTTAATGACCAATAAATAAAAGGTATTTCTTCTTACTTCATAGAAAGTGTAGAAGTTATGAAAAGGATTCATGGCTTCATAATATTATGAATTTTAAGAGCAGCGAAATTGAAAAAGTCCGACTCCGCTTTTTATAATGATGTCATGTAAGTACATTAACCATGAGTATTTTCCATGATTTTCCTTATATTCCATCATCAGATCCAAACTCGGTGGTGCTAGGACCATCTTAGAAATACGCTCTTTAAGTTTGAAATCGGTTCATAAATTACGTATAAATAAAAAAACATGTAAAATAATATGTAAGAGTCGAATATAACCTTCTCCTTTTAAGAAAGTCGGTTATAATGTAAAGGTATATGAATTTTTACAAAAGTAAGGAAAACATATAGTTTTGACGAGATTTTCATTCTATAGTAATCGGTAAGTATAAAAAATACTCCTAGAAGATATCAGCGGTTTTGTACTGATATACAATATACATTGTGAACATAATAAATAAGGCGTACCGCTGGCTCTGTGCAATAAAAGCAATGTACTTACAGCCAGCGCTACCGATCGGAACTACACTGCTACCAATTCACTCTAAGCACCCATAACTTTAAACTTACTTTATTAGACTTCGGCTAGGATTTCAACGTTGTATTGAGTACAATACGTAGTCTATATCTTTTATTTCTATGTACAATAGATTAGTAGAAAGGTTTTTGGTAGTAAATACAGTATAAAAATATTTTTACAAAAATATTTAGGAAAGATTAAAAATGGATTGCACAGTCTATTTGTAAAATAAAAAATACTTGTACTGTTTTATAATCACTTATTATTTATTATTTTGTAAATAGCCTACCGGTTTCACTTATACAGCATCAGGGCTAAAAATTTAGATACAAGATACAAAGTACCAAAAATGAGGGTAATTAAAAATTTTGTCAGTTTGTCTGTTAAGTTATTATATAAAAACTATTGAACGTGTTTTTACCATATTTGTCGTGATAAGTTACAAGCAAACTGACATAAGTTTTAATTACCCTTATTTTTGGTATTTTGTATCTTGTAGCTATATCAAGTTTTTTCAAACAATGATTGATATGTAATATGTACATAGCAATCATTGTTTAAAAATATGCCATGTGCATATAAAGTACCTTTTATACTATATTGTTGTATAAGCAGGTGTAAATATCTAATATCTAGTAGGAAAAATAACAAATATATAAATAATTTCACAGTTTTACAGTTTTTTGCATACATACATAATATATAGCCGAGTACTGTTTTAGAAACAACCAAAATAATACGAGGGGTTACTATCAATTTGTGGAATATGAACATGATTTAATAATCAAAATCATTGCAGCATTCAAACTGCAATTTCGTTAGGGGATATTGGATCTGTGGAATGTATTTTGGAATACTCGGGGGATATAATACGGTGAACCGAATCAACTTTCCACTCGTATTGTGAGTCTGGTAGCGTTTTGTTTTTATTTTAAATCATTCGCTAAGTAATTGCCTTAGGTTATTGGCGATTCTATTTTTTGGCGATTTTATTTATTTGCGATCTATGTTAAATAAAATTTGTTCGAGGTACAAAAATAGTGACGTCATACAATTACCACCAATCAAGGCGCAGAATTTCAAATTTCCTACGATTCGATATGTCAAAAATTGTCAGAGGTTAATGATGCTACTATTTTCTTAACATGGTCGAACTATACCTGTAAAGAATTTATGAGGAACATACTCACTTAAAACTTTTTTATGGCTCAATTCATTTCATCCATTGATGGAGAGATATGTTAATGGCCACTGTATTATTTAAAACATCTAGCCATAGGTAACTATTGGATAATAATATATGTACTTCCTAAAAATATTGCGGTGCTTTAATAAGAAATTCCCAAAAGGTGTTCTCCATTAAGATTTCTACACATCATACAAGATATAAACGCAGCGTTTTATCGTCGGTAAACCGTTATTGCTAATTACAATTATGTGTAACGGCCCTTTAAATTTAATTTAGTTTTTATTTTAGTTAATTCTATGGGGTTCGTTACACCCAAGTTAAACAAGAAAAACTCTGACTGTTATACTTTTGTTGACATAATAATTATTTCGTTTTATAATAAGTAAATCATTTTACAAAAATTTCCCCCTTGATTTATCAAAAGAATAATTTAGGAAAAAATGCTTTTGAATCGACTCCAAAGGGAAGGTTCTTAATTTGTCTGGGTTTTTGTATGGTATGCGATTGCTCGGCCTATAACGGTCTTGATTACAGATGCTCCCATACAAATTTAACAAGATCGGACTAGTTGTTTATGAGTTACACATTATTAGGTGTAACTCGAAAACCAGAAGTCGGATTTTATAAAAATTATAGGGGTAATGGGATCATCCCGGAATTATAACCTGCACTCAGACACGCTAATTGTTTTTTTAATAATCAGACATTAACGACCACACTCTGAGATGTTAATTATCTTTTAATCAGTCATTAAGGCGACATTTTCTATACAAGATTGTGTCTTAATGATATATTAAATTTTAACTGACGGCCCTACGGCCTAAATGCGACCCTATGTTGACATTTTCCATGATTGAAAATGTGATTTAATGATGGATTATTTTAAACTGTGATTAAATGTTACAGTCGTTTTTTTGCAGTTTTATTGCGCATAAATTATCTAAAAGACGGCTAGTCGTGGGTGCCCTGGTTGGACCTCTGCCTACTTCTTCGGGGATATGGGCGTGAAGGTACTTTATTTTTCTACTTTTTTTGTTGCCCGACGCGGGTAGCGAACCCGTGTACTCAAGAAGTTAAGTCCAACGACGGATCGCTAGACCACGGAAACGATGAATGATTATATTTCTCTCAAATTCTTATACCAAATGTACGGAAAACCATTAGTATAATAAAGTACTCTCAGTAAATCCAAACAGTTATTAAACTATACGCTATGTTTATTGAGTCCCGCAACACAAGAGCCAGCAGACGATTAGGGTTCACCAGGGAATAAGCTGTCAATCAGCGTGGTGCATGGGGGCGGTCATGTGATACTTTGACCGGATGTAGGGGAAAGCTTAGGTGTTCCCACCTCACTGATACTTCGTTATTTCAGACTAATTGCGGGTGCACTAATTGCACCTCTTCTTTACTTACGTATGATGGATGAGGACTTCGATTACAAAGACCAGTTTATTACGAGTAATTTGAATGAAGTTTTTAGACTCATAATAAAAAAAAATATCAATTACAAAGATGTGTACGATGAATAGATACAATAATCTATAAATAAATTCTTGAGGTCCTGGGTTCGTTTTCTTGGCCCCGCAAGAAAAAAAATAGAAATTGTGTATTTTCAATTTTCTACTAAAAATAACGCTGCCCGGGATTGGAAATGTGACCGATTAGCGATAGGTTTGCAACCTTGTGGATCTTAGTGTCTTCGGTTAGTCGTGGGTGCCTTGGTTGTGCTTCTGCCTACCTCTTAAGGGATATGGGCATGAAGATACTTACTAGTGATTTTTTTTTAAATCAGTTCAGAAATGACGAAGAAATCAATTAACATACATAAAAAATGTAGTAGTCTAACGTGTAACCTTCTCCTTTTTCGATGTCAGTAAAGTATATTCCGTAGCCTCGTTAATTTAAAAAAAAATATACACAATTTGCAACTTTATTACAATTTTGTAGCAGTATAAACGAAACCGTTTTGTATGCAAATACAATAACACCATAAGTTATGCTGCACCGCATCGCATTTTTGTAATAGAAAATATATCGAAACATATCTTGCAACAGCTTGCAGCAAAAGTCTTTAAGGTGACGGCGGTGCCAATTTCCGTGTGTAAATTATAAAATCTTATTATGGTATTTATATCGCTTGAAATTAACGGATAGTAACAGTTTGTATGGATTAAAGCATTGTTTGCCATTTTTCCTGATTTTAACTCACACAAAAAAAAATTAGCAAAATGGTCCATACATACATCCAACACACATAGATTCCATCGAGTTTCAATTTGAAACATCTGTTATCAGACTCCGTAAAACTACAAAAACAGACTTCAACTATTTTAAAAGTTACTATGTCGCTATACTTGATAGTTCTTTTTGGAACGAAGTTCCTTATTGCGCGTTGTGAATGGGGGCTAGACGAAAAAAATCTTACGAAAATGTTGTCACGACACTTTTTGCTCTGTGGTCTAGCGGTTCAGTAGGTGGACTTGACTGCATGAGGTCCCGGGTTCGATTCCCGGGTCGGACAATTTTTTTTATTGTTTTTTTATTTTTCATTTTCTATTTTTTTTATTATAATTTTCATTTTTTTATTTTATATTTTTTTTTTAATTTTTATTTCCTTTTTTTATTTCATGTTTCTCTGTCTGTCTCTCTCTATAAGAGAGATAGAGATAGAGATTGAGAGAGAGAGAGCGAACTATGTTCCATCCGGGTATCCCTTGACATCTCTCAACTTTTTTTTTATTAATTTTAACATCATTAATGAGGTCGTAAATTTTTTTTTTGCATATTTGATATTTTTCACTGTCGGCGCTTGGTAAGACTTCCAAATATTTATATTTTTAAATGAAGTAACGCTTGTATTATTTTACGTATCAGTTATAATTATTATTTTAAAATAGCCTAACAGCTAACCAGTAAACTAGCACTACTAGTAAACTAAGTTCTAGCCCTGATGATGTTGTCATAAGCGAAACCGGTACTATTTATAAAATAATAAATTA
Source organism: Calephelis virginiensis (assembly GCA_002245475.1). NCBI lineage: Eukaryota > Metazoa > Arthropoda > Insecta > Lepidoptera > Riodinidae > Calephelis > Calephelis virginiensis. The sequence continues at coordinate 75,102 of NJDC01003071.1, forward strand.
TAAGTCATACGAAAAACAGTACAATGTTACTTTATTTCAAAATATGATTTTTTTTTCATTATCACTACATAGTATAAAACAAAGTCGCTTTCCGCTGTCTGTCCTGCTTAGGTCTTGAAAACTACGCAACGAATTGTGATGCGGTTTGTTTAAGAGTGATTCCAAACGAGGATTTATAAGTATAATCATAAAGAAGTTTGCCCACCCGTGTGAAGCTGGCATGGGCTTCTAGTTAAGTATAATTACAAAAAAACTATTCGGGTTATGATAAAATTTATATCGAACCATCTTGGAATCATGACCTATATTTTTCAAAAATAACTATATATATAGGTTTGTTAATAACCGAGTATCTTCACGCCCATATCCCCCAAGAGGTAGGCAGAGGTACAACCAAGGCACCCACGACTAGCCGAAGACACTAAGTCCCACAATGTGATAGGTGGCAAGCCTATCGCCAACCGGGCACATTTCCAATCCCGACCAACATTTTTTTGTTAGAAAATTGGAAAAATCCAATTTTCTTTGTGTTGGCCGACCCGGGATTCGAACCCGGGACCTCATGCAGTCAAGTCCAACACCCGGACCGCTAGACCACATAGGCGATTAATTAATATCCGAAAATTAATAACCAAGTCATTAAGTAATAAACATAAAGTCGAATTAAGAGCGTTTTCCTTTTATTAGATTATTCGTATTTGATTCAAAATGGTCGTCTATTGAATTATAAGTATACAAAATTTCTAGCCAATTTAGAAGTGTCTATCGTATCAATTTAATATTTAAAACAAAATAATTTGCTTATTCAGTGTAATAAATATACCTAGCTGACGTTATGTTGAAATAACTAACACTAATTAAAAAGTTTTCTTTTGTTATAGTGTAAACCACATTTTTAATTTTTTATAGCCTTAGACAGCTTCTTTCATTTTTTACTCTAACATGCCTGTCGGTAAGAATACTTAGAACATATCCACTACAGAGAGGATATTGAGTTTAATCTGCCTGCACCGGAACCTTAAGCTCCTTGTTTCCCTACTTATATTATTAATAGGAAAATGTGTATGTTTGTATTTATATTCTGACAATGTCAAATGGTTGAAGCGATTTAACTAATGAATGGAATTTGAATCTAGAAGAGAGTTAATAACTTTTACACATGGATGAAGCTGCAGTTAGTAAAACAAAATTTAGCAAGCTAGCAGTAAATAAATATAGTAAGTCAATTCATAAACCTCAATAACGATTTTACAAAACCACTCGATGTGAACAAATTATTATTCATATTTTATGGTATGGCCGGATTTTATGGTAATTTGTAAGTATTAATAAACGAATTTAAAATAACAATTTGCAATTCCAACGGAAATATCCCGTAGTTATTTCCAAGTTAGCATTTATTTCCCGCGAAATATTTAATATTTTCCGGCTGTTTTCGGATTGATGCTGTCTAAACTATTCTTGCCGCGAAAGCGTCAGTGTCTGTTATGTTATGATCTAAAAGGTATTCTGGCCGGCAAACATACATGCTTACATACATATTTTTACATCAAGTCCCTTGCGGGGTAAGCAGAGAATATCGAGTGCCAATACAAACTCGCTGGTTGCTAGGAAAGACTAAATTAAAACTCCGGTAAATTTTTGTAAAATGTTGAAAAACTCGACTTAAGATTGGCAGGCACGATTACTACTTTTTGTTGCCTAAAGGCAACATGTATTTTAACAAACATGCACTTACACACACGCACAAATCTCCCCCCCCCCTCACACACACACCCACACACACACAAACACACACGCACGCTCATACAAAAGGACTTTTTAAATCTTATAAACGATCTTCAATTCGTTACCAACCTACTTTCTACTAATTGAATACCTAATATTGTGCATATTTAATAAGCCGGTTAACCCATTGTCATTGGTCTATTGTCACGTCACTTTTAGCATATTAATAGGCTGTGTTCAAATGAACCAATATTATGCTAATGCTTTGGGAATTCTATTTCCATATTAAAATAGCGTTTGTTAACTCTTATGTCCGGCTGCGAGCTGGGTTTGTTTTATGCGTTTCTTTCTTTTTATGTATTTTGAAATGATAAGCAAGATATTACTTACGAGACCTGCTACCTGTTCCTCTACATTGATTACCTTTTTCATACGAATACGCCAGTTTCGGATACACTTGACACCAATATCGAACTAAACCCGAGCGATTACAACATTGTCATATTTTAAACGAAGAGACACTTGTAATGTTTACATATCTTTTCGAATTTATTATTTTGTAAAAAGCTTTACCGATTTCGATTTTGACAACATTAACAGGGCTAAAACTTAAACTACTAAACATTATTTTTAAAATGCAAGATACTAAGTGCCTTTAGTAGTAGCAGAAAAGTTAGAGTACTGCAACTAGTTATTGGATTAATACCACCGCGCCTCCCTACTTTTACTGTAATGCCAATTGGGTAGTGCCAATATTTTTGACTTACTTCAAAAAGAAGAGGTTAACGATTTGACTATGTGTTTTATTTTTATTTTGTTACATCTTTATTTCGCGACTACTCAGCTAATAATAAACTGATTTTTGTTGGTTCTTTAAAAATAACCTAGTGCGTGATTCTGTAGTGGTCTCATATTTATTTTATCATGATCCGACTAGCAGTTTTAAGTATAAATCAAAACTGTTGTCGGGATGTTGATAAAAATTATGTAGGACCATTTCAAAATCATAAGCATTTAGATATCTTTCGAGGCGGGGGCGAGTAATATTAATATATTTGCGACTCGCCCCCGCCTTACCTATTCCTGCCGCCATAACGTCAATGCTTACCGTTGACGTGTTCCGGTTCCGAGGATAAGGTAGCCAGTAAACTCACTTTTCCTCGAGGGCTAACATCCCGGCCTCAGCCTTTAGTGTCCACCTTTCTTTCTTTTTACCACCTTTGGTGTCTCTAGGCGGTGTGAATTTCTTACCATCAGGAAATCCGTCTGCTTCTTTGTCTTCAAAAAGTAGTAACAAATCGCAACGTGGTAAGCGGTTCAGTTGTTGGACTCGACTGCATGAGGTCCCGGGTTCGAATCCCGGGTCGGGCAACAAAAAGAAAATTGGGTTTTTCCAATTTTCTAATAAAAAAAATGTTGCTCGGGATAGGATATGTGCCCGGTTGGCGATAGGCTTGCCACCTATCACATTATGGGACTTAGTGTCTTCGGCTAGTCGTGGGTGCCCTGGTTGTGCCTCTGCCTACCTCTTCGGGGATGAGGGCGTGAAGATACTTTTTTTTTTTAAATATGTACAATAGAAGACATCGAATAAGGTCTCAGCTCACCTGATGGCAAAAAACTACCATGGCCTATCTACATGATAAATGTTAAAAGTGCGTCTCTGTTCTTTGGTCAGGATGTTAGACATATTGTACAAGTCTAACTACCCCACTCTCTTAACCCGAAGACACAGTGCCATTATGGTGGCAGGAATAGTTTTGGCCGTGGATCTCTACCCAGGCAAGTTGCCGCACAGAACCCTTCCACCACATCGCCAATGTTTGCAGTAACCCATTTACACTTTGCCCATTCCTTATGATCTGCAAAGTACCGGTCTGAGCGTTAGATCGTTTATTCTACTTAACTGTCCCGGACCAACACGATTAAAAGTTAACTTTTTTAATTTTAAAGAAATTTATCTGGATTTGCATGAATATGTCTGTTTTGTTGTTAATTAAAAAATAATGATAATGTATTTATTAGATTTAGACTAATATTATTTAGTGTTCATTAAATTTTAGATTAGACTTAGATTTCAAGATTATGGTTCCACGGAAAAGAACATAGTTATTTCCTGTCAAATATCATTATTGTATTGTAGTGTGTCATATTGTTGTATTGTGTTGTATAATAATGTTTGATATTTTCCATCGTTGGCGCTTGGTAAAACTTCCAAGTATTCATATTTTTAAATAAAGAAACACTTGTACTGTTTTACGTATCACTTATATTTATTATTTTGTAAATAGCCTACCGGTTGCGCTTAAAGTTTAAGTTACGTACGTTACGTTTAAATTAGTTAAGGTAGTTTAAGTTTTAGCCCTCAGGATGCTGTGTAAGCAAAACCGGTAAACTATTTACTAAATACTAAATCGCCTCTGTGGTCTAGCGGTCCGGGTGTTGGACTTGACTGCATGAGTAGGTTAGAATTGGGGATTCTGACTCAAGAGTCAGAATCCACC
>NJDC01003071.1:79459-92630 GCA_002245475.1 Calephelis virginiensis
CAAGATTATGGTTCCACGGAAAAGAACATAGTTATTTCCTGTCAAATGTCATTATTGTATTGTAGTGTGTCATATTGTGGTATTGTGTTGTATAATAATGTTTGATATTTTCCATCGTCGGCGCTTGGTAAAACTTGCAAGTATTCATATTTTTAAATAAAAAAACACTTGTACTGTTTTACGTATCACTTATAATTGATTATTTTGTAAATAGCCTACCGGTTGCGCTTAAAGTTTAAGTTACGTACGTTACGTTTAAATTAGTTAAGGTTGTTTAAGTTTTAGCCCTGAGGATGCTGTGTAAGCAAAACCGGTAAACTATTTACTAAATACTAAATTATAACTGATATGTAAAACAGTACAAGTGCTTCTTTATTTAAAAATATGAATGTTATTGTAATATTGACTATCAAATTACTGTAATAATTCGTGCAGAATCTCTAAATTTACTGCGTTAAACCGTCATTTCAATAGAAATCCTTCTATTCCAGATAATATCCTTAATTCAAATTCAGATCCCTTCGGAAGTCACCATTCTAAATCAAACATGGCGCCAATCCTTGTAATTTCCATATGGGGGAAACGCATATTTTAATATCTATAATGGTGCTCCGAGTCAATGGCTTTACCAGAGATTTGTGGACGTATTCGCAAGCTATTTCTACTAAAATATCACCAAATCTGACAACCGCCATCTTTTTACCCGAATGTCACATTTTTTGCGTTTATTTTTGCAAAATGATCTTTGCATTATTGAGCCTTAATAATGGCTAAAATTATACGATATACCTACATTCAAAAAGTAATGTTATATATTGTGATAATTCAAATATATTTTTTATGATATTGGAAGGCAAACAAGCAGACGGATTTCCTAACGGAAGTTATTTACGCCGCCTAGTGACACCAAATGTGGTATAGGTGCGTTGCCCAACTGAGGCAGGGATAATAGGCTTAAAGCAAAAGTAAGATTACCGGCTTATCCTCCGAACCGCAACACGTATACGGCAAGAACTGACGTTATGGCGGCGGCAATAGATAAAACGGTGTTAACAATCTAGGCAAGTCGATGCGAAACTCTACCACCTAGTCAGATTTAACAGTGACCATCACCAAGATAGCACGTGTAGGCTCGCTTTTTACGAGCTCCCTGGCAGAAAGGCAAATGGTATATTCTGTCAATGAGCCTGGACCAATACGGGGTAAATATTAAAATAGCATGCTTAAGCTATGTGGTTGCATTGTTTGTATTTTTAAAGTTTAGCACATTAAGCTTTTCTTAAAAAAATGTATGTATTCATTACTTACTTGTGTTCACGCTGAGACACTAATGGGATAGACAGAGAGTATCGAGTGCCAAATCTTCTTAAATCACTCTATTAATTATAAGGAACGCATTATAACGTTTGCGTAGTTTTTAAAGACCTTAACATGCATAGGGAGGGACAGCGGAAAACGGCTGCTTTATGCTATGAAAAGTTAGGCCTCTAAAAAGAAACGAACAGACGAGTCGATACGGTCTCCTTTTTAAAGTGGGTTAAAAATGAATACGTATAAAAATGCTATGTTAGAAAATACGAGACCGGTAGGCTATTTATATGTATAGTATTGCAACAATGGCATGAGCTTGCTTTCTATGAATATGCATGTGAGCGATGACGGACCCGGTAAAAATTACGCATGCTAATGACGCTATGTAATGTGAGTCCACTTTCGTTTTAATTGAATGCAGCTTTGCAAATGAATGTGTCAGACTTTCCGTGATATTTTGTTTATCGGCGAGTGATAAAATATAGCGTGTATTTTGTTACCCAACGCAAAAGGAGTGTAATTGTTTTAAGGTTTTTGTGAAAAACCGAATGTGTCAGACTTTCCATGATATTTTGTTTATCGGCGAGTGATAAAATATAGCGTATATTTTGTTATCCAACGCGAAAGGTGTGTAATTGTTTTAAACTTTTTGTGAAAAACCGAATGTGTCAGACTTTCCATGATATTTTGTTTATCGGCGAGTGATAAAATATCACGTGTATTTTGTTAACGCGAAAGGAGTGTAATTGTTTTAAGTTTTTTGTGATTAACCGAACGTGTCAGACTTTCCATGATATTTTGTTTATCGGCGAGTGATAAAATATCGCGTGTATTTTGTTAACGCGAAAGGAGTGTAATTGTTATAAGGTTTTTGTGATTAACCGAACGTGTCAGACTTTCCGTGATATTTTGTTTATCGGCGAGTGATAAACTATCGCGTGTATTTTGTTAACGCAAAAGGAGTGTAATTTTTTTAAGGTTTTTGTGATTGACCGAATGTGTCAGACTCTCTATTATATTTTGTCCATCGAGGAATGACAAATTATTGCATGTGTTTTATTACATAACGGAAATTTGAGTGTAATGGTTTAAAGGTTTTTTAAATATTATCCTCGTTTGGACGTTTGTGTACTTGCTTAATATTGCCCCGACAACACACGCAACGTGTGACTTGAAGACTCTTAAGTCCCACAAAGTGGCAAGCCTATTGCCAACCGGGCATATATCCAATCCCGAGCAACTTTTTTTTATTAGAATATTGGAAAAACTTAATTCTATTTTTGTTGCCCAACCCGGGATTCGAACCCGGGACCTCCTGGGTTCGAATCCAACACCTGAACCGCTAGACCACAGAGGCGATACTTAAAACTGAGTGTTTGTTGAATTTATTTTTGTACCTTTATATTCCGTACTGTATTTGTGTAGGAATGTTTCTGTGTGGGGTACGAGTCTTCTGTGAAGAATAGACCACGTGCTTTCCTACCAGAGAGGTCGTAAAAGCCGAGCAAAGGTTAAATGCTTCATTACCAATAAGACTACGGTTGGGCGCTGCTCCAACTTGTCTAGGGAGAGATCCACCGCCTTACGATATCTTCGTAATGTCCAAATCGATTTAAATCTAAAAACCATCGAGATACATCATTAATTCTATTGTTCCATTACTTATCCACTTCATTTTATGCTGGGCCAACTTAAATCCATTAACATTCAGCACACACATCTTATTCCGGGATACCTAGTCAGGGTTTTGGAACGGTTTCTCTTACAAACATAGGTTTTACGGCGTTTAGAAATTCGCTGTTTACGAAAAATACAACAGGATACGAGTACATTTTCGCTATTATAGATTCCCACACACATACCTACATATGTCTTTACGAAAAGCCCCTTTCAACATAGACAGAGAGAGAGAGTATCAAGTGCTATATCTCACGATTTTAAAAGACCTATCTAGTTTCCTGTACCTACATTCATCACTCTTTTTATACAAAACACATGTTCACAATACTTGAAAATGGAATGAAAATATTTCAAAACACTGTAAATAAACTAGCTTGAAGTTAGAGTGAGACACATATATGTCAAAAGCTACGCTAGACAAAGTTCACGTCAGGTGTATCTAAATTGCGAGTGCAGGCGTTAATATTTAAATCGGTAGTGTAATACGGCGGGGTGTTTTATCGGCCGGTACACGCAGTCCATTTACATAAAAGCCTCTTCAATCTCTCAAAACGCTGCGCGAATTTCAATTCGCGCTTAGCGTTTTTTTACGGTTAAATGTTTGTTTTATTGTAATAGTGCTTTATTCAAACTGGGAAGAAGGGGTTAACTAATTAAAATTTTAAAAAATCAAGGAATACTTGTAAAAAAAATCCTTTATGGGTAAAAGTAAGTTTTTTGTAGTTAAGACTAGCAGAGGAATATTAAATTTATTTTTAAAGTTTGAAAATATTATGATCTATTTCACCTTTTTTCTTAAAACTATAATTGGAAAATAATTTGAAATTCCACCTTTACAGGCTCATACTATAACTAATATATTTATGCACCACTGGAAAGTGGAATCGTACAATTTCCTGGGTTTAAAAGCACCCCTGGCAGATTAAGATGACATTTGCGACAGAAAAATATTCTTTATAATTTCAAATGAACTAATTAGTACAATAATGTAAATTTCAATGATAATTTAAAAACTGGGGTTTTTGGAATGAATTAGAAAAAAAGTTAAAAATGGGGTTACCGGTATATTTATACAAGTGGCCATAAGACAGCAACGCGCCGTTAAATCTGTGGTGTTTATTTTATTGACGACCGTTGTTTCTTGTCATAATTAGAGCTGCGTGCTTGGTCTTATACGAAAAAAAGGGGATTACAAAAAGAAAACCACAAACACTATTTAGATGTAAAGCAGATGTAATAGCCGAATATGTTTGTTACAACTTTAACTTTGTAAGCGCTAACGCTAATTTTATAAAAATAGTATGCGGTGGCACTAATTGAATGCTTGGGGAAAATATATTTATAAAAATACCGTCTGGAAATGCGAATAACGACCTTCTTATGTCACGCAGCTATAAGTTTTTGTATTACGTAAATAGCTGAGTTGGAATGCTGAGCTTAGTATTCACTCAAGCGAAGCGAAGTTCAAATAAATATTATTTTTTTACAAAATGTCTGTTACAAATTTGTTAAAAAAGATTTGATTATACCAACATACGTATTCTACCACATGTAAAGTATGTCCAAATATTTTAAAATCCATAAACAAAATAAATAAATGTCCCTGGACCTTGTCCTTGAATAGAATCTAACCCTAAATTGTGTTACGGGTGTTAGTCAACGATTCTAATGCATAGAAATACTCAAACAGATGCCAGAATAAATTTATTTTAAATTATTTGATCATATTTTACTTATATTTATAATTAACTTTGAATTTGACATAGAACAATTTTATAATTTGATAATTTTTTTGAACTTTAGTTTTTACAGAAAATACTTAGTTTTTTGTACACAAAGCTCAAACGCGTGAATGTGTCTTCAAATGCCTTGCTTGCCGTGGTTTTACCTATTAGCATTTACTCTGCATCAGACACCTGAGCGCCCTATAACCTGTAACTGACTTTAAGAATCAGGCTATCAAATTATTGAAAATATTGGTGCCATTGAATGTTATGATTTCTAATAATCTTGCAAAACTTCTTGTTATTATAATAATCAGTACACGATATTTAGTTAACCCAATAAACCTAACGATATTCAATATTAATATTTGTTTAATTTTAATCAAGATTTATCGACAAATGTACACTGCATGAGCTATAACCCTCGGTAGAATAATAATTAGAACACATAAATTTTGAACATGAGCAAAATTAAAAAGTTCTCACATAAATATCTTTAGCAGAAGTCTCTTCAGGTTAAGATAGTCTGGCAGAGATCGCTCTGAAGCGAAAACTGCATTTGTGCACCTAAGTTGAATGTTATAAGTGGAAGAGTGTGTATTATTTTTAAATTTTGTTACATAATAAAGTGTATTCATTCATTCATTCATTCAGGTTTAGCAGAGAGTATCGAGTTTCAAATGTCACGATCTCGACGGAACTACCTTGCTTTCTCCACATTCATTCATTACCCTTTAATACAAACACGCCTGTTGTTGAATAAATTCTCTCCACTCTTCAATAAATAAAAATAAAAATGTTTGAGTACGTATCTTCACGCCCGGGATTCGAACCCGGGACCTCATGCAGTCAAGTCCAACAACTGAACCACTAGACCACAGAGGCGATAAACGTTTGAGTAAATATAAAAAATATGTTTTCATCTGTCTTTTTATCAACAATCATCATTCTAAGAATAGCTTTTAAATTCAAAATGTTAACGGTCTATTGACAACCTGAGATCATGTTTATCATCTTGTTTACTACGTAGTAGTAGTAGTAGTATCTTCACGCCCATATCCCCAAAGAGGTAGGCAGAGGTACAACCAAGGCACCCAAGACTAGCCGAAGACACTAAGTCCCACAATGTGATAGGTGGCAAGTCTATCGCCAACCTAACTACGTAGTTGCACTAATCTCCTAAGAGGAAAATGTCGACGGCGTAGAAAAATTTTACCGCACCGATAGGTAAGTCTATGACCTAACTAACCGAATGAATATTATAATCAAGCATCACAGGAACCTATGTATGGTATATGTGAAATAAATATATCCTTATTCTTAATGTTATCTAGGGTGTGGGTTTACAAATGAACGGCTGCAGTCTGACCCCTCAACAAACGAGGTCAATTTTTTAAAACAAACAGCAGTTAATTTTAATAAAACACCATGTCACGTGAACCAATGGATTACTGACACATTGAAACACGCGATCCTAATCTATGGTCCACTGAGCGTACCGAATCTCCATCGATATAAAGATCGTGTGTACATGCCACATAAAGGTCGGCGACCCCTCCGCCATGCGGGCTCCGAATTCGGCAGTCGGGCGGGATATTAATCGGGTGTCACTTGTCTTTGGGCAAGACGGACAAAAAGGGTACTCTTTAATACACAAGATCAGACAAATGTCCTTCAAATATATTTCTGGACTTGTGACATTATGTTCACAGTTGATCGGTCACGGATGCTTACAGTGGCCAATTATTAAGGCACCGGTTCGATTAACGTATGACCAGGCCCTTATTTGCATATATTATGGCCTGGATAACAGATATGCTAGTGTGAACAACTTGGCCGTTAGCAAGAAATTGGAATACAAACAATAGTAGATGTTCCGTAAGAAGATAAATCAACGAAACGCCAGTTCACGCATGATCTCCGGTTGGTTACGCCTTACCGAGTTTTGTTTCGTCATTTTCAATTGAGGCGTAATACTTAAAAGTTTTACTCAAAGTAAAGTAGACATGTCATATGCAAATAAAGGTGACAACTTGTCACAAAATTTCGATTTATTGACACTGATGAAAGCCAAGTGAAATATAATTTGCATTTACGTATGATACGATTTGCACTTGTTATTAAGTCGCTTTTTATAGCGTTAGACAGTCAACAAGTACACGGCTTTTCGACGACACTAGCCACAGAATTGCCATATGCCATAGAATGGCCTATATGCAATGGGCTGCTCTACACTTTCAATAAGTAACAACGATGGTTGTCTCTTAACATCATAAGAGCCGCCTGTTTTTTCCGTTGTAAATAATATTGGTGTAATCTGTTTCTATATCACATAATAAACGTTTACCCTCTATTTAGGTAAAATTTTATAAATGGTTTACGTACTTAATACAACAAAACATGTCATTTACATTGTAAAATTCTTGAAAAGAACTTCTACTTATCTTTATAGAGAATTTTGTAATTTAAACAAGATAGAAACAGTTAAATGCAGTATTGAGTGGAATATCATCTTAATTTAATTACAAATTTATATTAATACTTAATCATTTGAAAACTTCAACGTTCTTTCGTCGCCGTCACCTTAAGCGATTGAATTTTAATGTATAAAGCAATTTTAGTATGCGGTATTACAGTGGCTATGATTCACGTAGATAACGCAGCAGATGTCATGGCCTAGATATTCTTTGCAGTCTTGCCAAATATAGTAAAATGCACGAAAACATCATCCATACAGTCATTTAGTAGTTGCGAAATAAATAAATACAAACCAAAATAACGAAATGTTATTTGTATTTTGTGCAATAAATACAAATTTATCTTGTTATAAATTATGAGATAGTTTAAAAACCATTGTATAGGAAACCTTAAAGATTCAATGTAATAAAAATATATAACATTATTAGCGGCCCTTCGCACGGGTATAAAATATACACATAAATCTTCCTCTTCAATCACTTTATCTATTAAAAAAACCGCATCAAGATCCGTTGCGTAGTTTTAAATATTTAAGCATACAACATAGGGGCAGAGAAAGCGACTTTGTTTTATACTAGGTAGTGATATACCTAACACGTGTAGTTTGACGTATTGCTAACCGTATTAAAATTACACGTCACTGTAAGGACTTAAGTTCTGCTTCAAAATACTCTCAGTACTAATTTTTTTTTTGGTATTCAAAGGCGAGGAAGTGACAGATATCGAAGAAATATCTTGTGGCTATTGCATTGTCTATACTAAGCTTTAAAGCTAAGACTCGTGCTTGAGTAAGTTACCAGATACCTCATTCTTAAAATCAGAACATAACTGTAGCACTGTCGTTATGTCGGCAGAAATGAGTAAGGCGATGGCACATTAGAAGTAAAAATAAGAGTCGCTATCCGTGTCCGTCATTCTGTGTTTGTTAAGTTCCTTCTAAACCACGCTACGAATTCCGATTTGATTTTCAGTGTAATTTCTTCAACGTCAATAGTGTTTTCATTGTTTTAAATGTGCGATATATATTAACTATATTTAATTAAATACAGTTGATTTAAAAAAAATGTTATTAAAATATCACAGATGATATGCATGCGAAGCAAGACCAAGGCGCTAGTTTATTATAATATAATTATATTATAATTTATTTAGAGATAGGTAAATGCCTTTTCTTTTATTGCTGTTTAATAGTAAATAGTCAAGTCTACTCTTGTTAATAAAAGTCCTCGTCATATAGAGTACGCCCGCACAGAAATAAGTTAAGCTGTAAAAGCGAAAAAGAAGGGTGAAAAACAAATTGATTTTTGCTGCTTTCTGTATGATTTTAGTTTATTGTGTAAAAGCGTGAATGATTGTCCTATTCACTGATTTAAGCAGGTAGTAAACTTTTTGAAGGCTTCCATACGGAACCGGAAGTCCGACAAATACATCTCTGGACTATGAACAAATGATAGTTTATGTATTTAAAAAAAAACCTTTTTATCGATTCATTTTACATCTTCATTGGTAGTAGTTATTTCATTTCATTAGATTGCATAAAAAGTAAGTGTTACTACTATCGTCATCTAGTTGTAAATGTAAATTAGTTCATCTACAAATGCAAAAGACTATGGTCAATATTTTTTTCACATTAACAACGTTTAAATCTAGGTTTTGTCATTATGAGCAATCGGTGAACAAGCACATGAGTCTCCTAATGGTAAGAGACCTGTGGCCAATAGAAACCATAAATGTTATAGGTGCGTCGTTTTTCTTGCGTCGCGTCTCCAGGAGTTTTGGCCAAATGGCCGGCTACTCTATTCTCCGATACAAGTGAGGCGATGGATCCCTATCAGGGCAAGTTGCTGCATAGCAATCTACCACCAGTAGTCTTGTTGATAATTACCTGTTCAACCTGTGCTCACCTCTTACGATTTGTCTGGCTGAGAGGCAAATAGTTTATTTTACTTTACAAAACAAGAACAAACACAGAGAAAAATATAAGAAAAGTATCTTCACTCCCATATCCCCGAAGAGATGAGCAGAGGCACAATCAGGACACCTACGACTAGCCAGGCGCTAGGTCCCACAATGTGATAGGTGGCAAGCCTATCGCCAACCGGGCACATATCCAATCTCGGGCAACGTTGTTATTATTAGAAAATTGAAAATTCACAATTTCTATTTTTTTGGTGCCCAAACCGGGGATCGAACCCGAGACCTCAAGAAGTCAAGTCGGACCGCCAGACCGCTATACCACAGAGGCATTATAAAATAATAGTTTCATAAAATCATTTTATAGTGACTACTATTATAAGTTTGTTGTTTTTAAAATCTGTATAATTTTTTATCTGCATTTGGTAGAGTCGCTCCAAAATGCCAAGATATAATATATATAATCATCAATAATACATTGATTTGTGTGATAGTGGCTGATATTGTGAATTGTGAAGGTTGATATACAATCAACTATATAAGTTAATTCATTTGCTCTATACATATTATGTTAATTTGGATAGATTTTAATAGAGTTCTAGTAATATTCAATAAACTTATTTAGATAACAAAGCAAAACATCATGATTTGTAAATCTTCCTTCAATATCCAAGTTTGTTTCATAACATTTTTCGTACATGAAGAAAAATCGGTATATAGGTCAGCAAATTTATGGCCTCTATCAAATAACTACTCGTAAAAAGTTGATAAACATAAACGTGTCGAAAATATAAACTCTATAATAATAATGATCTTTGTTGAATAAAAACTTTGCCAGTTCAAATAGTTATTACCTTGAAATACCTAAATTAATAAATTCTGGAAATCAAAATCGTTGTAATTACAGTAGCATAAGAATGATGGTAAAATTAATGAGTTACTGGTACTGATTGATGCATATGTCTTTTTAAATTAATAAAAAAGGAGGTTTTAACGGGTTAGAAAGGAATTAAAAATTTCGCCACGGGACTTGAATCCTCAGTAGCTCAATTGGTTAGAGCATTCGTCGGCTTGAGACGAAAGGTTACAGGTTCAAATCCTGTCTGGGGCGAAATTTTTTCTTTCTTTAAAATTTATAAAAATTGAGGTTTTTAGGCGCCATCTTGAATGAAGGTGGTCGTAGTTTTTTTCGTAATTATTGAACTTCTTGTAAATTGTGGGTAGAATTAGTTAATTTAGGTGGCAAATAATTCAGTTTTGTTTAGATCAAGTGCACAAGTGAAACATTTATGAAGAATTTTGTATATAGTGTATTTCCTCGTGGCTGCCAAATCTCACTAACTGAGCTTGAGTAAAGGGGCCATCGCTTTACTTAAGACCCTGACGTGATTTTGACTTATGACCTATGACTTACTATTTATGACCTGAAATAACATGACTGTTAAAAATAATTTATTAATAATGGAAGCGTAGCATCATGATTTACAGGTCTTAGCTGGCCCCAGAAAGGGGCAAATTAACTTAAAAAACAAATGTTATGAAATGTTTTAGACATGTAAAATTAGTCCGGACAAAACAACTTGTACTGCTTTAATTTCACCTATGTAGGAGCATAGGTTAAATGGGTGTAGAAATGTGTTATACAAATTAATCTGAATGTGTTTGTCTCTTTTTATTACTTGCATTTGAAAAATATGAATTGAAATAACCTTTGTTAGTGCGTAGCAGAATTACCATCATTATCTTAAAAGTATCCGTCATGATTAAAAAAAAGAACGCCTTGACGCCCATACCCGCGAAGAGGTAGGCAGAGGCACATCCTATGCCCCCACCACTAGCCGAAAACACTAAGTCCCACAAAGAGATTTGTGGCAAGTCTATCCCCAACCGGCCACATATCCAATCTCGGGCAACGTTACTGAAAATTGAAAATACACAAACTTCTAATTTTCATGTTGCCCGACCCGGGGATCGAACCCGCGACGTCAAAAAGTCAAGTCCGACGCCGGACAACAAAGACGATAATCTCCGTTATGAAGAATGCTTTATTCTAAACTAATAAACCCTACCACTAAAATAATAAAACTTTGCTTCTTAAAGTATTATTACCTTAGTTAACTGTACGAGTACTATGTAAAATAATACAACCTAAAATATTAAACCATGATAATTATTTTGTGCATAATCCAAAGCTGCTTCTAAAGTAATTCCATCATTACCACGAATATCCATATAACGGAAAACATTCTTATCATAAAGAATAACTTAGTAGGTAATAATACTGTTCTGAGTACATTTTATTATACACTAGCGCCCCGCCCCGGCTTCGCACGGTTATTATACATATAAACCTTCCTCTTCAATCACTTTATTTATTAAAAAAAACCCCATCAAAGTCCGTTGCGTAGTTTTAAAGATTTAAGCATACAAAGGGACAGAGGAGGCGACTTTGTTTTACACAATATAGTATCTTCACGCCCATATCCCCGAAGAGGTAGGCAGAGGTACAACCAAGGCACCCACGACTAGCCGAAGGCACTAAGTCCCACAATGTGATAGGTGGCAAGCCTATCGCCAACCGGGCACATTTCCAATCCCGACCAACATTTTTTTTATTAGAAAATTGGAAAAATCCAATTTCTTTTTGTTGGCCGACCCGGGATTCGAACCCAGGACCTCATGCAGTCAAGTCCAACACCCGGACCGCTAGACCACAGAAGCGATTACACTGTAATTGTTTCATTCATTAATTCATTGTTCATTCAATGGCAAAAATAGCCAACATAAAAACGCTTCTTATATAATATGTCTATCATTACAATGAACATCTATATTATGCAAAATTTTTATGTTTCGACCTAAATCTCTCAAGCTTGAATTCACCTACTGTATCTAGAGGCCCTTTTCTTTTCTTTCTTTAGGTATTGGCCTTCACGTTAGTATTTTGCCATTAGTCAAGTAGAAATTTGCATCAAACTTTAAATCAATTTTAATCAATTATAATTAGTCATCACTATCAGTCATAAGTCGTCAGTAAGTCATGTCTGGGTCTTAAGTAAAACGGTGGCTTCGTTACTCAAGCTCGTCTATTGAGATTTGGCGGCAGCGAGGAATTAGACGATACACCAATTTCTTCATGATTACTTGATTTGTGCACTTTCACTGAATAAAATTAATCTAATTCCCACCTAAATTAACTAATTTCACTCAATATAAACACGAAATTCAATAACTATGAAAAAAATTACGACCATCTTCATTCACGATGGTGCCAAAACTCAGAGGCCCTTTTAAAAGGAATAAGGTTAAAAAGTAAGCTCGAGCAAAAAAATGTAAAGATGTAAAAAATATGAAATACTTCGTTGATGTTACCTACTTGGACGCAAATTAAAACTAAAATTTTGTAATTTTTACTAATTAAATTAAATAAAGACAAAATATTTGATTGTTTCTTTGCATTGAACTCTACCAGCGCCGGGGAAAGCAGAGGTACAGCCACCTACGAGTAGACAAAGACGCCAACTCCCACAGCGTGATAGGTGACAAACCTATCGCCAACCGGGCACGAATTCAATCCCAGTCGACGTTGCTTTTACTATGAACTTTAAAAGACACATATCCTATTTGTTGTCCGATCCGGGATCTCATTGAGTCAAGTCCAACACTGGGCCGCTAGACCACAGAGGCAGCAGATAGAGAGAGACACATTGGTTAGTTGGAAAAATTACATACATTCATATATATCTTCACGCCAAGACCCTTACGCGGTAGGCAGAGAGTATCCATTGCCAGACCTCACGATCCTGACAAGGTTTGTCAAGATCTTGATTTCTGGTTTCCATTACTTGAACTTCTTAAACAAACAAATCTCGACCCGTGCAAACCCAAAACTGGTGCTAGTATAGAATATAGCATAGTAAAAAAAATGTTTCTTTTTTTTTAAAAAAAAAAGGAGTCTTCACGCCCATATCCCCGAAGAGGTAGGCAGAGGTACAACCAAGGCACCCACGACTAGCCGAAGACACTGAGTCCCACAATGTGATAGGTGGCAAGCCTATCGCCAA
>NJDC01003071.1:95745-114055 GCA_002245475.1 Calephelis virginiensis
TAGTAAAATTAATGAGTTACTGGTGCTGATTGATGCATATGTCTTTTTAAATTAATAAAAAATGAGGTTTTTAGGCGCCATCTTGAATGAATATGGTCGTAGTTTTTTTCGTAATTATTGAACTTCTTGTAAATTGTGGGTAGAATTAGTTAATTTAGGTGGCAAATAATTCAGTTTTGTTAGTGAAATATTTATGGAGAAATTTGTAAATAGTGTATTTTCTCGTGGCTGCCAAATCTCACTTACTGAGCTTGAGTAAAGGGGTCATCGCTTTACTCAAGACCCTGACGTGATTTTGACTTATGACCTATGACTTACTACTTATGACCTGAAATAATATGACTGTTTAAAATAATTTATTCATAATGGAGACGTAGTAGCATGGTCTACAGGTTTTAGCCGGCCCCAGAAAGGGGCGAATTAACTTAAAAAATAAATGTTATGAAATGTTTTAGACATGTAAAATTAGTCCGGACAAAACGACTGGTACTGCTCTAAATTCACCTATGTAGGGGCATAGGTTAAATGGCTATAGAAATGTGATGTACAAATTAATCTGAATGTATTTTGTCTCTTTCTATTACTTGCTTGAAAAATATGAATTGAAACTTTTGTTAGTGCGTAGCAGAATTACCATCATTATCTTGAAAGTATCCCTTATGTGTAAAAAAAGAACGCCTTTACGCCCATATCCCCGAAGAGGTAGGCAGAGGCACATCCTATGCCCCCACCACTAGCCGAAAACACTAAGTCCCACTAAGAGATTGGTGGCAAGTCTATCCCCAACCGGCCACATATCCAATCTCGGGCAACGTTACTGAAAATTGAAAATACACAAACTTCTAATTTTCATGTTGCCCGACCCGGGGAACGAACCCGCGACCTCAAAAAGTCAAGTCCGACTCCGGACCACAAAAACGATAATCTTCGTTATGAAGACTGATTTATTCTAAACTAATAAACTCTACCATTAAAATAATAAAACTTTGCTTCTTAAAGTAACTTCTTAGTTAACTGTACTATGTAAAATAATACAACCTAAAATATTAAACCGTGATAATTATTTTGTGCATAATCCAAAGCTGCTTCTAAAGTAATTCCATCATTACCATGAATATCCATATAACGGAAAACATTCTTATCATAAAGAATAACTTAGTAGGTAATAATACTGTTCTGAGTTCATCTTATTATACACTAGCGCCCCGCCCCGGCTTCGCACTGTTATGAATATACATATAAACCTTCCTCTTCAATCACTTTACTTATTAAAAAAAAACCCATCAAAATCCGTTGCGTAGTCTTAAAGATTTAAGCATACAAAAGGACATAGGGACAGTGGAAGAGACTTTGTTTTACACTATATAGCGATTACACTGTAATTGTTGGTGCACGATAAAGTATGTTCATTCATTAATTCATTTCATTAAATGGCCAACTCATTAAATAGCCAACATAAAAACGCTTCTTATATAATATGTCTATCATTACAATGAACATCTATATTATGCAATTTTTTTATGTTTCGACCTAAATCTCTCAAGCTTGAATTCACCTACTGTATCTAGAGGCCCTTTTCTTTTCTTTCTTTAGTTAGTATTTTGCCATTAGTCAAGTAGAAATTTGCATCAAACTTTAAATCAATTTTAATCAATTATAATTAGTCATCACTATCAGTCATAAGTCGTCAGTAAGTCATGTCTGGGTCTTAAGTAAAACGGTGGCTTCGTTACTCAAGCTCGTCTATTGAGATTTGGCGGCAGCGAGGAATTAGACGATACACCAATTTCTTCATGATTACTCTAATTCCCACCTAAATTAACTAATTTCACTCAATATAAACACGAAATTCAATAACTATGAAAAAATTACGACCATCTTCATTCACGATGGCGACAAAACTCAGAGGCCCTTTTAAAAGGAATAAGGTTAAAAAGTAAGCTCGAGCAAAAAAATGTAAAGATTAAAAAATATGAAATACTTCGTTGATGTTACCTACTTGGACGCAAATTAGAACTAAAATTTTGTAATTTTTACTAATTATATTAAATAAAGACAAAATATTTGATTGTTTCTTTGCATTAAACTGTACCAGCGTTGGGGAAAGCAGAGGTACAGCCACCTACGAGTAGACAAAGACGCCAACTCCCACAGCGTGATAGGTGACAAACCTATCGCCATCCGGCCACGAATTCAATCCCAGTCGACGTTGCTTTTACTATGAACTTTAAAAGACACATATCCTATTTGTTGTCCGATCCGGGATCTCATTGAACCAAGTCCAACACTAGGCCGCTAGACCACAGAGGCAACAGATAGAGAGAGACAAATTAGTTCAAAACCTATTGTATTAGTTGGAAAACTTACATACATACATATATATCTTCACGCCAAGACCCTTACGCGGTAGGCAGAGAGTATCCATTGCCAGACCTCACGATCCTGACAAGGTTTGTCAAGATCTTGATTTCTGGCTTCCATCACTTGAACTTCTTAAACAAACAAATCTCGACCCGTGCAAACCCAAATCTGGTGCTAGTATAGAATATAGCATAGTTAAAAATAAATGTTTCTTTTTTTTTTAAAAAAAAAGGTGTCTTCACGCCCATATCCCCGAAGAGGTAGGCAGAGGTACAACCAAGGCACCCACGACTAGCCGAAGACACTAAGTCCCACAATGTGATAGGTGGCAAGCCTATCATCAACCGGGCACATTTCCAATCCCGACCAACATTTTTTTTTATTAGAAAATTGGAAAAATCCAATTTTTCTTTTTGTTGGCCGACCCGGGATTCGAACCCGGGACTTCATGTAGTCAAGTCCAACACCCGGACCGCTAGACCACAGAGGCGATTACATCCACTTATAAAAACGATTCTGCCGATTGATTAATTGATAAACGATTAAATATTTTCTCATCCTTTTCAATAATTTTGTTCGTTGATACTAACTCTACCAATTGACTATACTCGGGTTCAGTGTCTGGCCGAAGCTGTTATATTTACGGCAAATGTATTTGCTCACGTCATGATATTAAGATTTTTTGTCGTCCATATATATATACACTAGGTATTCTATTGGTGCATTGCCAAACTGAAGCTGGGATCCAAACCATTTCCGAAAGTTTAACTAAGGGTTACCTATAATAATATGTTATATGTTTATATAACATATTATTAATACATATACATATTAAGGAATATGTTTAGAGCAAGTATTGATGTAACTGCGGCAAGCAAAAAATACGGTGCTATAGTATACAGACAGCCGGTATAGCACTGACTTAATGTGACTAATTGCACTCGGCGAATAATTCAGACAAGTTCTATCAAAATCGGTTTAGCGACTTTGCTGTAAAATCGTAGCAAATTTTTCACTTATTTTTTACTGTTGGTGGAGTGTACTGCATTTTTCCCGCGTAGGGATCGACCGCCTTATCTATTGCTGCAGACAAAATGACTCCATCATTTTCAAGCCCAAAGGGCAGGGTAGACTTACAAAATTGGCCTAACATCCCAGCCACACGACAGCAACGCGCCTGTAATATCTACGGTGTCTATAGGCCACGGTTTTCTCATAATATAAGAAGACCCGTGTGCTTGTTCGTTGACCTTTCACATAAAAGAAATAGATAATACATTGGTTTCTTAGCACACAAAAAATGCAAACGGACAAATTGGAAATAATTTAATTAATAATTATTATATTACATATAATTGTTATATGATTTTAGGTATTCTCATGAAAAAATTTATTGTTGTCTTTTTTGTAAATATTAATTCTTTTTATATTATTTCAGGTAAATACCAAAGTCAATATCCAAGTTAAATTGCTGTAAACGGTATGAAGTTTGTATGTTTTTAATAAAAATTAAACAACAAGCAGACAAGTTCATAGTATAAAAGCTCGCGGACTAATTGACAAAAATGGGGTTATCTGTCATAATAACCTTTTTACAGTAGTAGTAGTTTTTTTTTAAGTTTATTATCTACTCTCCTTTCTAATGTACAAGATAATAACGAGCCCTAATGTTGTGATGACAAAACTGGAAAGACGGTGGTATTCGTACAAAAGCTTACTTTTTCGCGTACAAAAGCCCGTCTCGCATATTATAAGCTAGCAGGCTGAAAGGTACTTCAAGCTTCCAAGACCAACTCTGATAAAGACTTAACCTTCGTTTAATGAAATAGATAGATAGATAGAAATGTTTTATGTAAAAATTAGATTCTCAAATTCGCCTTATTATTTGCATATTAAAAAAATTTAACATCTATGTAGAAAATGTAACTAAGATTACCTATATACCTACACATTCGTTGTTACGTTGCATTGTTCATTATCTACGTTTTTAATACGTATGTATCTCTTTCATACATTGTATGTATGAAAGAGAAATGTTACAATTTTCTCGCTTAATCTAAAAACATGACAATAAAACCTTTTTTGCTTAAACAATAAGGTTACTTAAATGTGTAATGAGTTTGCTTCGAAAATGACGCAATGCCATAAACTGCCACAAACAAGCTTTATTCTCACAAAGCTTCTCTAAAATAAGCTTCTGAAGTTCTATTGCTAGGAAGTGCAGCCATTTTATGAAGACACTAGTACAGTTAATAAGCCATTAAGGCAGTGTACACTTATAGTGAAAAGTTATTTTGACTACAATCATAATTTACTTATTTGAACATAAAACAAGCAGATTATGTCAAAGTATTAGTGCAATGTCCAATAAAATGTTCATTGAAACTCAAAAGTAGTTTAATAGTGTAGTTTTGCTCTAAACTAATTTAATTGTGTAGTTTTTTTGTATCGCGATTATATTTATCTGGTCCATTTACAGTGTGTAACGGTGATGTTGACACAGTGTTTTTCTGCTAATTAATAAAGAATTAATTGACTTTGACTATATTTAACTGGTATCTAATTTAGTTAGTATTGTTGAATTGTCTTTTTTAAATTGTTCTGCGAATTATTTCCTGATTATTGCTCGGAGGATAGATAGGGTAGCCGGTTAACTTGTACAATCGGCAGCGGCGCATCTATAACATCTATAGTGTCTATGTGTCTATAGGCCTCGGTTGTCTGCTACCGTTAAGAGAGACGTGCTTGTTTGCTAAGCTCGCTCTTAAAAGCATTTTTTTTTTATAATTGTATGTACTTACATCTAAGTACTTACAACTGCAAGCAAGATTAGTCAAGTTGGCTATTTTGCTGTGTAATTTGTAACAATATATCTACAGTGTAATTAGTAGGACTGATTGATTAAAAAAACAAGGAAACTTTATCTAAAAATATATAAATTACATGTCACGTTGTTTGTCCGCAATTGACTCGTAAACTACTTAACCGATTTCAATCAAATTTGCACACCGTGTGCAGTTTGATCCAACTTGAAAGATAGGATTGCTTATATCTCAATTTGTGATTAAAATAATTACCACCCGAGTGACGCCGGCAGCTAGTAAGATATAAAAAAAAATAAAAAAATAAGATGGATGATTTTGTGTGTGGATGCTAGACTAGTTATAGTTAAAATACAGTAGTTTTCAAAAATCGACTCGTAGCGCGTAGCTCTTGTATGATGCATATTGTGTGTAAAATGTACAGAATCTAAAACTACTGAGTTATTAATTTTCAACATAGGTTCATTCTGCCAAATTTCAACATCATAAAGTTTTGCTGGATATTTTGTAATAATTTCTTAGCGCACATATACCGATAATAAATTATTCTCATTTGTGGCAGCGATTGTACTAATGACTGGCAGTTGACCGATATAAAATTACAATGTTGTTTTGTGAACATTAATAGTACTAGTATATTTAGCTTATTCCATGTTATGTAACTATACTCTGTAGTTCTATAACAGGTATAGTCGATACGATCAATGCGAAAGTTTGTTTATGTTTTTAGTATGACTACTTCGTGGTTTTAACAACTCCACCGGGCTTTGCTATAACAAATTTTGTAAAGATATTTTATTATTTTTGGAAATATTTTTACCTGGCTGCGCAACGCAAAGGAAAGTAGAGGAGGATGCATGTATGTATATTTATATGTAGCGTTGTATAGACCAAACGCGTTTACTGATTTTTATAATTCTTACGTTAATCGATTCGTCTTAACCCGGAAAGTGTCACTAAAGACACGAGAATATCCAAGACTCACCACATTAACGATGATGGGGTCGTTTCATCCCGACGTCACAAAATGGAACTCTTCGCTAAGCAATTTTCTTTTCATACCATCACCGAAGTCTAGACTAAGTCTTCAAGCTTTCTTTTAATATCGTGACACATTCTTGCGGTAAGCGACAGCATTTTCTTGAAATAATGCATAAAGTACTTTGGATATATTTTTCAATTTAGCTTCATTTCAACTACGAGTATTTTATATTTGAAATTGCGAACCTTTTCTTTGGTTGTTTTTTTGTCGTTGTTTGTCCGGATCTTGGTGTTTATTAAATTTCTTCTGGTATCTATTTAAGTATTTCTATGTACTAGAATCGTTGACTAACACCCATAGCACAAGCATATGATTTGCTTACTTTGGGGTTAGATTCAATTTGTGTGACTTGTCCAGGAATATTTAATATTATTTATTATTGTTCTATTCCTTTTACTTTTAAGAACAAACGTTTTTCGGTTAAATTACTAAAATGTATGTAATATAAGAAAATAGCCTCGGTGTCTAGAGATACGGGGTCGGACTTCTTGCATTCGGGTTCAAACACCGGGTCTGGCAAAAAAAATTGAAAATATTTATTTTCAATTTTCTAAAAAAAATAACGTTGCCTGGGATTGAATTTGTGCCCTGTTGGTGATAGACTTGCTACCAATCACATTGTGGGACTCAGTGTGTTCGGCTAGTTGTGGGTGCCCTGGTTGTGCATCTGTCTGTCTATCTCTTCGGGGATATGAGTTTTTTTTTCAAGATTTTTTTTTCATTAAATAAATAAATATGGTTGTGATATTGGTGGAAGTCAACAATACACCTATTTGTGGTAGAGTACCGTGCGGCTACTTCCTTTAGTAGGGATCCACCGCCTAACCTATTCCTACCGTCATAATGACAGTGTCACAGGGCTATTTTCCGGTTCGGACTTGCAGAATTGGCCTGACACCTCGCCCATCAAACAGCGACGCTTCTACAACATCTCTTATAGGCCACGGTTATCTCTTACCATCAGAAGAGTCGTATGCTTCTTGGTTATCATAGCGCATAAAAAAGTAATATTTTTACAAAACGTAAAAAACAAACAGTTAAATTAAGAACCTCCTTCTTTTTAGATTCGGTGAAGAATAAACATTAATCTTTCTCTCCAGCGATCTGCAATCTCTTTTATTCTGGCGTAAACGTTATATTATGTAATATTGGCTTCATATTGTCACATAAAACCCAAAAAAGTGAGCGCGCAAAAGCTTCACTTATTATTATGATAATTCACATTGTGTTTTTATCCGAAGGGTGGTATCCGTGCGTCTGAATATTTCCCCCACAACCTACTCACTGGACAGTAACATATTGGAAAACAAACATACTCGAGTCTTCATTCAATGTTTACTGGTAGAGCGAAATCCTTTAATTTCGTTCTATAACCAGACATAAGACATTTTACCAAAGGCTACTTATTCATATATAATGCTAAACTTTAAAGCTTTTTTAAAATTTGGTTGATTTTATAATTACGTATGAAATTAAGCTTTTACACTACATAGTTCAAATAGCAAAAAATTCTAATAAGTATTAATGTTATATACAATTTTAAAAAGTTTAAAGGTCTGTCTACAAGAGGTTTCCACGACGTTAGGTGTCTGACAATGAATGACGTGTTTTCTTATATTCTTCCAAAGAAAATATTATTACTCTTTATGATTTGACGAAAGTTAGTTGGTATTTTACATATATACTGTTGTTACCCATATAGCCCCATTGTTTATATCAAGCAAGCGCTGAGAAACTTTCAGCATTTATTAAAAGAAAGTCTGGCTTGTTACGTATCTTAGGCTATTTGTTTACTTGCCTCATAATAGTTAAAAGCGCTCTTACTCCCGTCTGTGTTTGTATTCACGCACACCAACTATTGAAATTCCTGTGTTTAAAAATGTTTTAGTTAAACTTATTAGTTAATACTTATATAGTTACATTCTACAGATAGGACTTCACAATGCTAAGACCATGCCTTATGCTCTATACATAGTGTATAGATACTGCATACTCTATACATACTGCAAACATTTTCAGATATGTGTATCGATATTATCGATATATCGGTTTAAATACACAGATGGTAAAAAGCTAAGAGGTAATGTGGTTAAGTATTGTGAATTTTCACCAGTTTTATAGAAATTTAAGTTTAATTATGAAACGCGTTAGTGTAATAGTTAATTTTCATCATAATTTAAGCGCAGTAAAACTACGAAAGACGGATTTGGATTTCAATATTATGTCGCCTCTATGGTCTAGCGGTCCAGATGTTGGACTTGACTTCATGAGGTCCCGGGTTCAATTCCCGGGTTGAGCAACATAAAGAAAATATGGTCTTTCCAATTTTGTTTGTGATTGGATATGTATACGACTTAGCGATAGACTTGCCACCTATCTCACTATGGGACTCAGTGTCTTCTGCTAGTCGTGGGTGCCCTGGTTGTGCCTCTGCCTACCTCTTCGGGGACATGGACGAGAAGATACAATGTACAACAGTATGAAAATATTATGTCGTCTCGATATACAAAAATAGAGTATTTTAATCGATTTTCTTAGGATTCCATCATTAGATCTAGATTTGGTAACAATGGGAACCTCGAAAATAAGCTCTTTCAAAAAAAAGACCGATTGCACTCTGGGAGTGCCGGCAGAAGTGAAAACTTGAATATTTATGCACAAATATTATTTTCATATCAATAACCTGCGTTTGGCTTGACAAAAACTCGCTAAAGTAAGACTAGGTACGTGACGGCTAGGAGCTTCGTCACATTATCTGTATAACGAAAATTGCTCGTCTACACATTTACCTTATTTTCGAAATGGAACAAATAGAGCAATGTCTGTTGATATTATACGTATCTATCATGTTGTCTTGTGACATTTTAATGGTAGGTACTCGTATATTGCGGCGTATTATCCATTGCGAATCCTATAATCTTCGGAAATATCTAAGAAATATAAAAACAGCAATGAATATATGTTTTATTTTAGATCTCGCGCCGTCTTATTCGCGCATGCGCCGTCTTACGATCTGACGCGAGTTTAGAAGTTTTTACCCATTTCAAAAAATGACGCAACACCTCTAAAAAGTTTTCACTTAAAAAAATAATGGGTTCACACATGACAGAGAAATCGATTAACATTTAAAAATATATAACCTCTTTGTCCAAGTGAGTTATTTCCAATTTGGATGTCTCTATCAGTACCATTGTTGTGAAGAGTAGCAACAAAGCATTTTTGTTTACGGGACCGGTCATTCACCAGTCATTGTTGCACAGCCATGGGCGTTTGGATCACATTAGTGATGTGTCCTAGTTATTCATTATATCGTTTATGTTACTTCAATGAAACTGTTAACTTTGATCAACCAATTATTCATGTTTCTGTACTTTAGTGTTCTAAGATCTTTTTACCGGAACAGAAGCATGTGTTACGCAATATATTTAAGAAGGCTCACTCACTATTTCTCAGCGATGCAAGCTTAGGATTTTATGCTTATTATATTCTATCCTTTTTTATCCTAAGTACATAACATACCTTGAATCTAAATTTAATTTTTTATCTGCAACCCACAATTTAAGTCTGCGACCATGGTCATCTCAGACTCTGTCCATCCTCCTACAGTCTACATCGTTATTTTCTTTTCTTTCTTTCTTTCTTTAGGTTTTGGCAATCTCGTTAGTATTTTGCCATTAGTCAAGTAGAAATTTACATCAAATTTTATATAAATTATAATTAGACATCAGTCATAAGTCGTCAGTAAGTCATGTCAGGCTCTTGGGTAAAGCGGTGGCCTTTTTACACAAGCTCATGTAATGAGATTTGGCGGCAACCAGGAAATATACGATACGCTAATTTCTTCGTGATTATTTCATTTGTGCAATTTCACTGAACAAAATTGTACAAAATGCCACCAAAATTGACTAATTTTACTCAATATTAACACGAAATTCAATAATTATGAAAATACTTCGACCATCTTTTCTCTGGATGGCGCCAAAACTCCTACATCGTTCGAACTTTATATCCAATTCCTTTCTTTTAAATTCGTCCAAATTATGGAATAAGCTTCCTGTATCGATTAGGCAGGTGAGTAATAAGATTCTATTCAAAAAGAAAAACAATGAATATTTGTTTGAAAATTGCATTTAGTGCTTTACCTACTATTACATGCTTGTTTCATCAGGCCTTATTATTTATATATATTTATTTATTTTGATATTTATTTATGTATGGTTAGAAATTTTGTCTTTTTTGCTGTTTACTAAAAAAAAGTTTTTTCTTTTTGCTGTTTATTTACATTATGTGTGTAATATGCATTGTATCTATAATTATCTATTCATAATTTATATAGTATACTATGTAGTATATTACTGGATTATTTTATTTGTATGTAGGGTGTTGTTAGTAAGTATGCCATTATGAGGTAATTTCATCCAAATTTTTTTGTTTTTTTTTCTCTGTTTTTGTTTATTTCATCATTATTATCATCAGCCGGAGGACGTCCACAGCTGGACATAGGCCTCCTCCAAAGAGCGCCACAAGTCACGGTCTCCAGCCGCTTGCATCCACCGACTTTGACCAGGTCATCAGTCCACCGGTTGGGAGGTCGTCCAACACTACATCCTCCGGTGCGGGGCCACCACTCGAGAACATTTCTTTCCAGAGGAACACCGAGCATAGCTCTTTCAATAGCACGCTTAGGGACTCTGAGCTTATTTAAGAGGCCCACATTCCACGGCCAAATCTCAGTTCCATATGTCATCACTGATAATGTCATCACTGTCAACTGGTCTTGTCCAAGTTCATCTTAAGACCAACCTGTTGGGAAACTCTATCGACGTCACCGAGCATCTTGCTCAAGTCTTCCAGCGATTCCGCCATGACCACAAAATCGTCTGCGAATCGAAGGTGTGTGATGTACTCGCCATTGACATTGATGCCGAGTCTTTTCCAGTCCAGAAGCTTGAAGACACTTCCAGTGCAGCAGTGAACAGTTTCGGAGAAATAACGTCTCCCTGTCTAACACCTTTCTGCAACTGGATCGGTTTCGACCTCTGATCCTGTAATCGGACCGACATAGTGGCTTTTTCGTACAAACATCTCAACACTTCGATGTATCGATAGTCGATGTCATTACAGCGGTGCCGCTGTAATGACTGAAGCACCGCCCATGTCTCAATCGAATCGAAGGCTTTCTCGTAGTCCACTAACGCTAGACATAATGGCCGATTATACTCCTCGGACTTCTGTGTAATCTGGCGCAGCGTGTGTATGTGGTCTACGGTGCTAAAGCCTTTACGGAAGCCAGCTTGTTTGAGAGGTCGGAAATCGTCCAACCCGCGTGATATTCGGTTCGTGATGACCCTTGAAAACAACTTTGAAACGTGACTCAGAAGTGAGATAGGTCTATAATTTTTCAATAAGGTTTTGTCACCTTTCTTGAAAAAGAGAACCACCACACTTCTGATCCACGCTTCGGGAATACTGCTTTCGAGGACGACGGAATTAAATAGCTTCTGGAGGACCTTGAGTACTGGCATTCCATCCGCTTTCAGGAGCTCAGCAGCAATTCCATCGTCCATCGCATTGTTTATTTAGTACCTACATATTAGATCTTTGTTAGCCTAAAGGTTGACTGGCACAGAATGCATTTAGCATTAAGTTCGCCTTTTGTACTCACAATTTTTTATTTGTGTACAATAACCTTTAAATAAAATAAATAAATAGACCTTCTATGTATAACAAATGTAGTATCTAGCTGGATTTAGAACATTGAATTGACTTGGTTGGTCTTTAAAATTTTTTTTGACACCACGAAAAAAACAGAAGTTATTATATAGACGTGTATTTTTTTTACTTATTGACCGACATCGAAATAAGACTCTATCTTTTTTATGCATGTAAGTTAATCGATTTCTTCGTCGTTTCTGAACCGATTTTAAAAAATCCTTTTTGCTGTGGGAGGTCAGCGTACAAGCTCACGACTCCATAATAAGAGATAGCCATGGCTTATAGACACCACAGATGTCACAGGTGTGTCGCTGTCCTGTGACCGGAATGTATATTTTATATGATAGGTAGGTATTACAAAGTGGTCCTAAATTGTTTGACAATTGTAGGTTCTGCCTGTCTAAGTTATACATAATAATAAGTATGAGTTTAATTTTTGTTTACTTAGACGACTTATAAATTTTGAAATTGAAGTCGGTTTTAAGTAATTTTGCTGCTAGTTGTGTTTTCTAATTGTCAAAGAGCTGGCAGCACTCCTCGTGATAAGAAACAACCTTTATCTGTAGATATACATGTTACTGGTGCATTGGTATGCCCCTCTACCTACTGCCCGTGGTGGCCCGGGGTCCTTTGCAGAATAGACCATCTGCCTTCCTGCCAGGCAGCTCGTAAAAGGCGAGCATAGGCTTACCGTCACTAACACCTTGACTTGTAACTAGGTCGTAGAGTCTCGCAGCGACTCGCCCGGATTGGTACCACCGCCTTACCTATTCCTGCCACCATAACGTCCAATGCTTGTCGTTGACGTGTTCCGGTTCGGAGGGTAAGGTAGCCGGTACACTTACTTTTACTCAAGGCCTAACATGCCGGCCTCAGGTTGGCAACGCACCATTCCCACCTTTGGTGTCTCTAGGCGTCGTGCATTTCTTACCATCAGGAAATCCGTCGTCTTATTTGCCTTCCATTATCAGAAAAAAAAAGAAAAAAAATCTAATCTTCAGTAAGGAACCCTACAATAGGAGCACCGACGCCATATCGGCAGTGATAGGTAAGGTGGTGGTGGGAATATGCTTTAGAAGTCAGCAAATCTATTTATTAGACGATACAAATACGAAACATCTCTTGACAGTTTATGTTTCAAGATAAGAAGTGTTGATATTTCCCTAATGGAAGGATGAGCTGTAAAAGTATTAAAACAAACAACATTATAACCCGTCGTAATAAAATAAACTCTGGAGATTTATTTCAGTTGTTTTAACTTTTGTATCCATTTTTAGTACGAAGTTGGAACAAAAATATCCTTGTTCGTAATAGATTTTATTTGTATTCAGTAAATTCATGTTTAGAGAAAGACTTTCTATTTTTTCTCGTTTTTTTAATTTTGTTGGAGAATTTATCGTTTATTATTGTTTTTGAAACCGTAGAACATGTCATAATATAACGTATTTTTAATATTTGTGATATTGGAAGGCAAATAAGCTGACGGATTTCCTGGTAGTAAGAAATAAGACACTATAGAGAATGTTAGAAAAAAATAATTTCCGTTACTTAAACTTTAATTTCCATTTTACGAAAATACCCGAAATGTAAGTAGAAAATTTTAATTTTATTAAAATAACATAATGTATATAAAATATTATGAATATACAAAAAAAATTGCTTTTATTTCTTTATTCACGATACATAAGATTAAATTTGTTTAAATTAAAAAAAATATTAATAATTAATCATGTAAACAATACAAAAATGTTACAATATTAAACAGTAATTAAATAATATTTTTTTAGTGTAACTTGTCCAAGAATATTTGATTGCTGTTGTTGGAATGCCTGAATAATTTTGTAACATCTTTTTAATACATATATTCCGCAAGTTAATACTTTTTATTTCATTTCACTTAGAACATACAAAAGACACACGAATATTCTATAAATTTATTTTTAACACAAGTAAAATGATACAAAAATTGGATTATCTGTAGTTAACTAGTGTATTTTACATATTTTATATTCCTAAATACTTAAAAATTTAAATTAGCACGAATATATATGACCTGTAGATAGAAATAGATGAAATTCCTTTTTATCTAAAAGTAGTCTTGGATATGGCAGTAGCGACAGTAAGTAGTAATAATGCAGTAGGTAATACTAGGTGGTAGAGTTTGGTAGTGACTGACCCGGATTGGTACCTACCTATGGTTACCTATTCCTGCCGCCGTAACGTCATAACGTGTTCCGGTTTGGAGTGTAAGGTAGCCGGTAAACTTACTTTTGCTCGAGGCCTAACATCCCGGCCTCAGGCTGGCAATGCGCCGTTACCACCTTTGGTGTCTAAGAGGCGTGACTTTCTTACCATCAGGAAATCCGTCTGCTTGTTTGCCTTCCAATATCATTAAAAAAAATAGCCGAAAACGCTCCATAACTCGACCACCTGCCATGAATCTGAGAAAACAGAATAATATTGTATTAGAGACAACACAACCGTGACCTCGAATGAGTTGCCAAACAATTTTTGCGGTCGAGACGCTCTACTTATCTTCAAGGTGAGTAACGATATCAGCTAATGATACTAAGTAATCTAACTGTATTTACCTGAATCTATATTATATTCTCTCTGTACATAGGATAGTCCAAGATCCGAATTTAGGTCGAACTTCGACCTGATACTAGAATAAAACAAATTATATAATAACCTATTTTTAACAAATCTTAGTACAAAACAAAAAAGTTCGACAGGTTTTTTTCTAAAATGTTTTTTTATTAATAGTTTAAGATAATAAGAAAATGTTATCCTGGCTTCAAGTATAACAGGTAGAGAATTGGCAGAAGTCATGTAACAGGGTTTTCAGGTATGAACAGGTATGTTGATGCCAGTTACATTGACGGACTTAGTTATTATAAAAAAAAATAATTTTTTTTTATCACAATTACGTTATCAAATTTTTGCCGGAAATAAATCGAAATAATTAAAAATTGTGTTTTATAAAAAATACAAGTATTCTGTCCAGGATTCTTTTTGCAACTCATTTTAATATAATAAATTTATTACAAAATTTGTTTCCTCCTATTACCAGCTCGGTGAAGTTCAGCTTAGGTTCGGATCTTCTACTATATGGTATTTTTATATGTCAAGTCAGTTTTTAAGCGCACACTTCTTTTGAGCCTTTACTATAAGCCTTAAATGAGATGCTAAGGCGTTACCATGAGTTTACATACATACCTTCACGCCAAGTCCTTTACGGGGTTGGCAGAAAGTATCGAGTGCCACACCTCACGATCCCGACAAACCTGTTTGGCTTCCTTCAGATTCATTATTACCCTTTTTATACCAACACGCCGGTTTCGGAGACTCTTGACACCATCTTCAATTAACACCCGAGCGATTTGATCGTGGAATGTTAACCTAGGTCTCCCCGAGTACCTACGTCCATCTACATTCGCATTTATATATTTTTTGTCAATCTTACATATGTTTTTGAAGTGAAAACTTCTTTAGCAACGTTAGCGCACTTTTTTTGGATCGTGTAAAAACTTCTAAATACACGTCAGGACACGTGACCTGAAATTACATAAGACGACAAATCGTAAGACGGCGCAAGGCATTTGTGCGAATAAGACGGCGCAGGGCGTTTGTGCGAATAAGACGGCGCAGGGCGCTTGCTCGAATGTTCGTGTTGTCATGTTTGTGTACGATAGCGCAATAAATGAATATTGTATTCTACCACATAAATGATAGTACTTCCATATGGTAGTTGAATCAATTCGTGCAAAATTATTCCCTAACCATTCCAAAATATCAAAAATGCACAACGTTAATATTCAAGTTTTCACTTCTGCTGGCACTCCTTGAGTGCAACCCGTCGTTTTTTATTTATTAACCGACTTCTGAAAAGGAGGAGGTGATATGTTCGCATTTTTTTTCACACATTTCACACACCTGTTTTCTTTTCACATCGCTCGCGCTGGTTCGCAGCGGAGCAATGCCCTTTTGCATCTTAACACCAATACTTTCTTTCAATACCACTCTTTCTCGGATCTCACTGTTACGAATATGGTCAGCGAGCATTACACCAAAGATTTTCCGTAGTGCTCTCATTTCGACCGCATTCATCCTACTTTCATGCTTTTTCTTTCATACCCAACTCTCGCTTCCATGCAACAACATATTTTGTAACCATAAGTTTACGGCGCGTTTAATTTTTATAACGCTTAAATTTTTTATATGGAAACTTTGAATAGCGCTTCCACTGGTAACTAAGAGAACTTAGTTTTAGAACAAAAGTGCTATAGATTTCTATATGTAAATTACCGAATGTAATCTATAGCAATTCCCTTTAAAGGCTCAGAGCCCTTACCACAAGTTTGCGGCGTTATACTCGCTATCGCTTTTTTTCATTTTGATTTATTGATATTTTTTAATCTCCTCTATTGGCGCTAATATTATAAATACTGAAGTATGTTTGTTCTTTTGTCTTTTGGAGCGGTGGATCAGCTTTAGCTACTTAACCGATTGTGACAAAACTTTGTTGGTTTATGCTCCGAGGAAGGTTATAGGATCTAAGAGTCAAAATGTAAATTGGGCTATAATTAATTAAGGCGTACTCCAATTTTATAATTATTTCAAAAATCGGTATTAACAGGACAATTGGGACGAGACATCGTCTTTCGGATCAGCAAGTCTAATATAAAAATAGAATAGAGCCACTTCGTTGAAGAGGTAGGTAAAAGTACAACCAGACCATCTAAGATTATCCAAAGGCACTTAGTTCTACCATGTGATAACTGGCAAGCCAACCGGACACTTATACAAAGTCCACTTGGTTTTTATCAGAAAATTTAATTAAATTAAATAAATAAATTGCATGGATATTTCACGATTTTAAATAAATATTCCTGGACAAGTTACACAAATTGAATCTAACCCCAATGTAAGCAAATTATATGCTTGTGTTATGGGTGTTACTCAACGATTCTTATACATAGAAATACTTAAATAGATACCAGAATAA
The DNA here is from genome assembly GCA_002245475.1 of Calephelis virginiensis. Taxonomy (NCBI): domain Eukaryota; kingdom Metazoa; phylum Arthropoda; class Insecta; order Lepidoptera; family Riodinidae; genus Calephelis; species Calephelis virginiensis. Next base: position 112,694 of record NJDC01003071.1, read on the forward strand.
ATTTAATAAACACCCAGACCCGGAAATGCAGACATCTAAATGTTCATCACACAAATGCCTGCCCCCGTCGGGAATCGAACCCGAGCCTCGCGGATGATCGGTGTAGTTAGGCGTGTACGCTAGCCACTCGACCAGCGAGGCGGTCGGAAAAAAAGAAAAACCACATTTTGATTTGTCCAACCATGGAATCAAATCCGGGACCTCATGTAGTCAACTTCAACAACGAACCATTATACCACAGAGGCGATTAAATAAATTTTTATACGCGAGCCTAACCGTGCGAGATGTCTCATATAAAAATATTAATTTAACTTTGGTTACTTATTGCGATATCTACAAACTGCAGTTGTTTGTGTATATGTAATATGTATACTTGAAACACTTGCACAGTTGTAAACATTTGGGGTTAAATAAATACTGTGGACGAATATCTTGTACTAACTGCAAGTCAAAGACCTTGTGCTGTTTGTGCCTTGTTATATATTATCTTCGTCCGTTATGGTCTAAGATCCGAACCTAAGTCGACCTTTACCGAGCTGATAATAGAATAAAATGTATTTTATAATAAATGTAGTATATCACTAAATATTTTAAAAATGGGTTGCCAAAAAAAATCTTGGACAGAATATTTTTAATTATTTTTTAAAAACTGATTTTTCATGAAATGTTGCAACATCATGATAATAAGAATATATTATTCTGACGTAAAATATAAAACATATAGAATGTGCAGATGTTGGGTTGCCTATTATTTACCTGGACAATCTACTGGGTTGCCGGGTATAAACATGTATGTCGATATCAGTTACTTTCACTGATTGGATAATAGAATAAATTTTATATCAACGTAAGCGCTGTTTTATTGCGAACACATTGATACAGGGTTGCCTGCAAAAAATTCAGTCCTAATATAGGTTGCCAAATTTTAAATATTTAAATTTTAACGCGTGTGGAATTGAGTGACAGGGAGTTCCGAGGAGGTAATAATAAAGGACATTGGCGTGGTGTCTGGTGGGACGCTGAATATAAGAAAGTGCGCAACTTCCTAGTTCATTCTGGTATTACAGCCTTTATAACATTGTGATACAGACTATAATTATATAAACTTAACTTTCCTCTTACCTTCCTCTTTAGTCTTTGTTTATTAGTAAAAATGTTAAAGGTTACGAGTTGTTTAACATGACGTATGAAACCTATAGCTATCTTATTAATTAACATAAACTAAGGTAAGAGTAAAGTTAGGTTGTCCCGATAAGGCCAATGTTAATAATGTATCTCAATCTAATGGATTTCAAGCAATCTAGATAGCTGCGTATCCGGCGGCCTATCCCATACCTAATTGCCATATTTATCCTGTCCACA